>CM069859.1:95514363-95766863 GCA_036172795.1 Pelodytes ibericus | reverse complement strand
TGATTTTTTTATCCATATGGTTATATTGTTAACCAGCTAATACTATATAT
The DNA here is from genome assembly GCA_036172795.1 of Pelodytes ibericus. Taxonomy (NCBI): domain Eukaryota; kingdom Metazoa; phylum Chordata; class Amphibia; order Anura; family Pelodytidae; genus Pelodytes; species Pelodytes ibericus. The sequence goes on along the minus strand of CM069859.1, from coordinate 95,766,813 downwards.
CACGATTCCTTCTTTTCTCATGCCCAATAAGGCTGATTACCTGTGGTTAAGTCATTTTCTGCTATATATCCTTTGATTGTATATTTGATGTGTTTTTATGAAAAAGTGTCTTGTACTATATTCCCATTTTTATTGAGTATTACAGGTCTCTCTTTAGTAGGCCCTTTTACAGATCTTTTTGAGGCCTTTAGCACCCATCCCATTCATTGGTTAGTGTGGGTGCTTTATGACTGGGATTTAATTACTGCTTGAGTTGTAAGTGTAATTCATTAAAAGACTATCAACTGCAGGTAAGGAGCAGGTTGATACTATGGAAATTCTATCATTTATTTGATAGTTTCAGAATGTGCTCACATTGTCAAGGTATGTTAGGGGGCGGGGTGTAAGGGGGTGTCACATTACCTTTAAAGTTTTCAAGTTCTTTCCTGTAAGAAAAGAGAGGAAAAGAGTTATACTAAGTGAAGGCATATTATGCTTTCTCAACTTAAAGATGAAGATATGCAGAAATATAAAAACATACTATATAATAGAATAAAATAGAACTGGCTTTGTGACAGATTTGTAAGCAGGCAAAGCTACTGACCACAACTAAATGTAGAAAAATGTACGGACCCATTGGAGGCTAGAAAAGACTATAAAATCAGAGCAGTAAGAATTTTGCAGATTTAAATGCAATGTAACAAAATTTACAAAACTACACATATGAAAATTGCTTCCTGCAGGAAATACAATGCAATTTGCAAAAGGTAGCTTGGTATAATCAGAAATATATTTTGCTTGAAAAAAAAAACCCAGAAGCGAATAAAATAAAATATTGATTTATTATTATGTCTGCTTTGTGCGAATATAATAACGACCACATTCAGTTACAGTAACTGATTTTGCTTGCCACAGTTAGATATGAAAATGTCACACACACAAGTGGTCTGCAGATCATGTTCTAAGATCAAATCTTTTTGATTATAAATAATTATAATTATATTATAAATAAACACCATAGATGGTTTTGGACTTTCCCTTAGTTTCTTTGATTAACTCCTACTCTCCTCATTCACATACAAAATAAGGTGGGTAGAGAGGAGGAGAAAAGGGGCAAAAAAACCTAAGTTGATAGAGCACTGTCAATACATCTATTAATATATTCAAAAATGGTTAACTCCCCATACAGAACTTTAAGATTAAAAACACTATTATACACATGTATCCCTAATATATAGCTGGTTAATCTCTGAAGCAAATTTGCACCCCAAGAAAGCCTTACAAAATTATTTTGAAGCCATAATATACACAATAATCCATAATTGATTTCCGGTTATCCTTTTAAACCATATTTACAGTACACATCAAAATATTAATGCATCAACAATTTTTCTTTTGTGCGGGCCTCCATTTCCAAAAGCTTTATCAGTAGATTTATTAGTTATAAATTCCCCATTACTCTTATCCATATTTTACTGGTGGTGTACAGACCTTTAAATTGCAGGAGTGTCTCTGTATTATACAATAGGAAGGCCTTTTGGTCCCTGGTAAGTAATACACATAAAGAGATTAAGCCCCATAAGCAACAGTATTTAGTGTTAGGATCCACCAATATTGGGAGTACTTTGACATAGTGGTGGGCTTAGCATAATATGGCCATATATGTAACCAAATCTCACATTTTTTTTATCTTAGAAAGATTGCTTTAAGTTGCTTTAATGAACCCTATAGCTTTAAGAGTTTTTCTCCTACCTGCTTTGAGTTGAGTGCGCTGATCTCTTTGGATTTTGTATAACATTTTGGTCTCAGCAGCACCCCTTATAATATATGCTAGTTTAGGTGAGTGCATTCATTTTGGATTTGATATATATTATGTGGCTTTTCAGAACACAGTTTTAAATCCATGTACAGAAGAAAATAACAAAGCAAATAACTTATGTGCGAGCAATGTTTTGCACAATAATCCCTAATAAATCACCTATCGGGCTATAATCCATTTTTACTATGTTTATACACTTTTGTTTCAGTCTCTTCACTATAGTCTACAAAGATTTTTAATTTTATATTGAGAGGGAAAATGAGAGAAGGAAAATAACCGTCTTGGACTTTTTCTCTCCTTCCAATCCCAGAAAATGTTCTTGCTCACAAAAAAGAAAGTGACTCTTGTTTTTTAAATGATATTCAACAAAAACATTAATACATCAACTTATTTATCTTGTGAGTGCCTCCACTTACAGAAGTGAAAACCCTTGTCAATAATTTTATTTCTTGTAACTTCATTACCATCCCTAAAATTTTCAAAATTCTGCGACATCTTTCCTTTACAATAACATATTTTTCGGGGTTGCAGGCCAGGATGTTGAAACAGATGTTGCATATATTTTTCCAAGTCCACATTCGTAATCTCCTGTGATATACCTCTGACATTATTTCTCCTTGCTGTCTTCAATTTCTGCAAGCTTCCCTCCCAAGCTCTCAGTTTTCTTCTGATCAGTGTTGCAATCTGGGTCGAAATAGTTTCCACTTGTACTTCCACATTTTTAATTCTGTCTCTACATTTAATAATTTCTTTTGTTATTTTAAAAACAGAGCAGGGGAGATGGGGAGTGCAAAATTGAAGAGGAAAAAGAAAAGAGGGAAAGGGCTAGCCAAGAGAGGGTGTACCAGGCAGCATCGAGAGGGAGCTGCATAAAAAGAGGTGTGCTGCTGGTCCACATTGCAGTGGCCAGCGGAAAATCTTCATACCACATCAGTGGAGTGGTGAAGAGAATGCTATGATGGTGAGGCGAGGGGGTCGCTATGATTGATACGTAGTAACAAGAGATCTAATGATGGGATTTTCATCAGGGAGAGCACAGTAAGACATGAGATGTCTCACCGCTCTATTCAAACCCACCTTAAGTGCCGCATTCACTCCAGTTGAGTCCACCGCCATAACAGGTGCCATAGGTGGTAAACCAAGCCCCTCCAGAAATGACAGAATCTCGAGGGGATCTCCAATTGAAAGCACATTGTCTCCATTCGTTGCCATTAGAGAGTGGGGGAATCCCCAACGGTAATTGCTCTCCAGAATTCTCAGGTGCGTCTCAAAGTGGGCTCATTGTACACCTAAAAATGATTGTAGAAAACGGCAAGTCGTCAAACAAGCCGATTGTCACGCTGTCCAACTGGAGTAGACTGTGATTACGGTCACAGTCTATCACATCCTTTGAGGCATTTGGGGAGCTCTTTGCCCCTTACGTACTTGGGAAATGCCCAAAGGTTATCTTATTAGCAGATGGGTAAATGCAGGTGAGCAGTTTCAGGAGATCGGGTCGGAGATTGGTGGGCCCAACTCTGGTATCGCTCTAACCCTTATGTTGTCGGCGTACCTTTGTCTCAATAAAAAGTAACCTCTTGTTGATATCTCCCACTTCTAGCGTTAGTGCTGTTGTGGCTTCCATCGTATTGGCCTGCTGCTGAGCAGACAGTGCAGAAGCCGATTTAAGCTCGGTGACTTTAGCTTTAATAGAGAGAATGTCCACCCAAACATCTTTTATTTCTGCCCTCCACATGGCTTGAAAATCTTGAAAGAACTTTTTAATATCCTCCTTTGTCAGAGTCCTTGCGGGAAGGAGTGAAGGGAGTGGCCGCTGCATTAAATTGAGGCCTAACAGCTCTCGACAACAATGACAAAATATCGGGGTTTTGGCCTGTCAGTGGTTTATAAGCTTTATAGTAGAAAAATCTTCTACTATGAAGAATTTTCTTCATTCAAGACTTTTTTGAAATATCCAGCTCCACAGCTGGTATATTGGTATCCGAGACCTTAGATATTATGTTGGATTGGTGTACAAGTAAATATATCGATGCAGATTATTCCGGCTCAGATGAGTGCAAGAATATGCCCAGTACGTTGCTCTCCGCTCTGTAGTATGTTTCGCTCCTCTGGACCTCTATCCAGTCCATATTTTCTTTGCTCACTTCACAATTTTTAATATTGCTCTTAGGCTACCACAAAGTATTGTGTAAGACTGCTTATCCCTTCTCAATTTGCTGGTATCTGCCACTGTTCGGAACTTCAGCCCGCTCCATCGTGACTTACTGTGGTACTCAATTCCTAGCCAGCATGAACTTCAGAAATATAGGGAACTGATTTTCAACTTTTGAGGATCGTTTCTCAAGATGAGGCGTTGTTAGTTTTTCTTGTCGTTCCTCAGAAGCCAACAAAACCCGTGAAATGTAAATGACGTTGTTACTTCACTGCTCCGCCCTTACTGGAAGCAGGAAGGTGAATCCAAAATGAAGTCCAGAACCTATCCAATTATACTAAGTGCATTCTTAATGGGGGGGGGGAGGGGTAGCAATGATTTTTTCTATGGAGCCAATAATTTTATATTGCAACAACGATCCTGAAGGTAGATTCATAATCGTGATCTGCAAAATAACAAGGTATATATATATATATATATATATATATATATATGATAGCTAACATCTATGTTCCTAATCAATCTCCAGTTGAATATATTAAAAATATTCTCTCAAAGATTGAAAGGATAAAACAAGGGACAGTACTGTTAAAAACCTGGTAAATAATGCCAATAGATTTGAAGAACTGGTTAGGCCTTTGCCCCTCAAGACCTTTGGAGAGTCTTCCACCCTGGTGTTGGATTTTACCTGCTTTTCTACAAGACACTTGACTTATTCAAGACTGGATATGACCTTTGGTGATAGATCAGTTACCAAGAATGTTAAGAGAATTGCTAAAAAATATATATATGTTGGTCGGACCCCAATGTAGTATGGATGGTACTAGAGACGGAACAGCAAAAATATAGATCTGATAGGCGATTAAACAATAGTATAAGAAGAAAAAACAGAATTTACAGAAAATAAAAGAAGTTGTAGATATTTTTTTTCTGGGAGAATAGGAACAATGGAGTTTCGCCGCCTATGACATGGTGTGCCTTTAAGTGTGTAGTTAGAGGACACCTAAGTAAGTTGGGTATACAGGAAAAGAAGACAAGCCCTCCAAAATTGTCAGAATCATACATTTATCTAGATTAACTCAATAATCTGAAAAACTTCACAATTAATCGAATATAAAATAGCTGTGGTGCAAAAATTGATTAATGAACAAACGACTGTGAAGGCTAGCAAAGCACTTTAAACCTAAGGGGCATTACAAAGGCAACATGGTACATAGATTAGTGTTGAACATACTTAAAAAATAGGAAGCCAAGAAATTAATTACCCAAATTAAGATTGAAAATGAGAAAACAGGTGCAGCATTTAGAGATTATTATGAAGCTCTATATAAACTCCTTGATGAACCCAGATTTCAATTAAAGAACACTATGGAAAATGACACCTGCCAAGTATGGATAGGGACCAACTAGAAGCCTTTAACAGGCCATTCTTCATTGAGGTGGTAGATCGGTGTATAGATACAATCAAGTTAAATAAAACACCTAGTCCGGACGGATTTAACAACTTACTTTATAAGGTTTTAAAAGATAGTTTGGTACTGGACCTAACTTCAGCTTTCAACTCTATATCCAACAATGAAGGTATTCCGGAAGAACTACTATAGACCAACATAATTACAATTCCAAATTACCAGCCTATTTACTTATTAAAATAATTATGTCAAAATCTATTCTGTGGTGATAGCTTTGTACCCGGTAGTTCATCTGCTAGCAATGTAGTGATGCTAAGAAGGCGTTTGACAGGGTCAGGTGGGGATTCTTGAGAACAGCTTTGCCTGCACTTGGCTTTGAGGGAATGGATTAAAATATCTTGGTTCAGATTGCTCAGTGGAAAAAGACAGGACTGCCCACTTTCCCCGCTTCTCTATCTGATCACAGTGAAACCTCTGGCAGTGTAAGTAAGGCAACATGATAAAATCATTTGACAATGTGTGGTGGGAGGAAAACAAAGCTAACCTATTTGAGAAACCTATATGCGGACAACATTGTTGTAACTGTGGAAGGTCTGGAAAATTCAGTAAAAGAACTAATGTGGGAAGTGAATAGATTTTCGGTTAGTATCAGGCTACAAACTGAATGTGGCCAAAAATGGCTGCTTTGGGAAATAGTTTACCTGCTAAATTTAAAGCTTCTTTAAAAAACAAATCTGGTTTTGTATGGGCAGTAGAATACCGGACATATCTTACACTGAAGATCTATTCAGAGCCAACCAGGATAGTGGAAAGTAATGTTCTGCCTTTACTTACTCAGAACATAAAACAACTGAAAGATTGGAGAAAATTAGAAGTCTCTTGGTGGAAGAGGTTAAATATAAAAAAAATCCCAAATGGCTGTACCTGTTCAGAATAGTGCTTTTGGAAGTACCAATTAACTGTCTAAATATGATTAAATCCTCATTTCAGAATTTTGTTTGGCAAAATAAAAAACCCATATTGAAACTGAACTGCCTTCATTTGAAAATCTATAAAAGGGGATGACAGATATATTTGAATATTATATTGCCAGTTTAATGTCTCATGCTATGATTACACAATTAAAAATATGTATAAAAAAAGAGCCCTGGTTCGCAAAAGAAAAGGCCTTGGTAGGAGACTCAGTGATGATTGAGTGTTTCTGGTACTAGGATAAAGTAATGCCTCTTAAAGTATGAGAAGCTCAGAATAACAGTTTTATTTTAAAAAACATTTTGAATTTCTGGAAAAAAATCAGAAAGACAATAAAGTTAGATAAAAAGTTAGATAAAATGCTCATCCTGGACTCCCTTTTGAACTTCAGTGTACAATGTATAATATAGACAATACAGATCTTAAGAAATAGTACAGCTGTGTTAGGGACCAGACAGACAGAAAGTAAGATGCAAAACTCCTTTATTAATAATAAATAGATAAAAATGATACAAAATATTCCGTAAGCAAAATCCAGGAGGCAAGCCGGGGTCAGGAACCAAAGTAGGTAGTCAGACAAGCCGGAATAAGGAGAATGTATATCAGCGTAGTAAGAAACGAGAAGGGAAGTCAGCCGAGCCAGGTCAAACACGAGAATCACATGAACTGCACTTGGAAGCCAGAAACAACGCAAGGGCAAAGGAGCACCTGAGACTAGCTGCTTAAAATACCTGTACTAAGCAGCAAAGGGACTGGCTAATAGCAACAGGTAACAGTAGCTGAAAGAAGCTGATCATTAATAACAGCTGATCAACTCACTGAAGGAAGGATTTCTATATAAAAATAGCAGAGAAGCCCTGACAAGTTGTGATATAAACAAAATTAGAGACGTGACATTGGGATTGAGTATGATATCCTTTCATGGAGCTGATAAATAAAAATCCACTCCTGAGGTGAAATTTTTAATTACTTAAATGCTAACAGTCTACAGGTTTACATAGAGAAATCTCAAGATTGAACAGAAAAATGTATTACAAAAAATGAAAACAAATGCCAAGTTTAAATATAGAACTAACTAATTTTAAAGCCTTTGAAAAATGGGAAGTAGATTTAGGGACGGTGCTACCGAAGAAGGATTTAGTTGTGGCATTTTATGTTGTGTACAAATATGTAAGATGTTTGAATCGGGTATAAATGCAGTTTAAACTGATTTATCAATTTTACGTCGTATAAAGCCTCTTGTCTAAAATGTATCCAGAAAGCTCAGGAAGATGCCAGAGAAGTGATAATCACAAAGGTCATATGTTACACGAGTGTGGGTTTTGTACCCCTCTCCAGGAATAGTGGCGGAAATAGTAATATTACTATACCTTTAAAACAGGGCTCGACAAACCCCGGGCGCCAGGTCGCCATGGCGACCAGGAAATCAGACCTGGCGCCCAGGTATCGTGAGCCCCGCGAGGTGTCCTCAGCAATGGGATCGGGTTTTTTTTCTTTATTCCTCCAGCGGTGCGCGAGGGAGCAGAGTGAGTGCACCGGCTGCAGACTTCCTGCTCCACCCCCTCGCGCACCGCCTTCTACCGCTGATCACTGGGGAGCATAGCATGGAAGCTGCTCTGAGCCACCGGGCTGCAATGGAAACCGCGCCCCCCCCCCCTCTCTGCATTGAGGTGTAATCGCAGGGAGGGGGGACACTGATAGGTGAACTTTTTTTTTTTTCTTTTAAAAAAAAAAACGACAACCAAAAAAAAAAAAAAACCTGCTGTCTTGTGTATGTCTGCGTGGATGTGTTTGTGTGTGTATATGTGTGTGCCTGGATGTGTTTGTGTATATATGTGTGTGCCTGGATGTGTTTGTGTATATGTGTGTGTGTGCCTGGATGTGTTTGTGTATATGTGTGTGTGTGCCTGGATGTGTTTGTGTATATGTGTGTGTGTGCCTGGATGTGTTTGTGTATATGTGTGTGTGTGCCTGGATGTGTTTGTGTATATGTGTGTGTGTGCCTGGATGTGTTTGTGTATATGTGTGTGTGTGCCTGGATGTGTTTGTGTATATGTGTGTGTGTGCCTGGATGTGTTTGTGTATATGTGTGTGTGTGCCTGGATGTGTTTGTGTATATGTGTGTGTGTGCCTGGATGTGTTTGTGTATGTGTGTGTGTGTGTGCCTGGATGTGTTTGTGTATGTGTGTGTGTGTGCCTGGATGTGTTTGTGTATGTGTGTGTGTGTGCCTGGATGTGTTTGTGTATATGTGTGTGTGTGCCTGGATGTGTTTGTGTATATGTGTGTGTGTGCCTGGATGTGTTTGTGTATATGTGTGTGTGTGCCTGGATGTGTTTGTGTATATGTGTGTGTGTGCCTGGATGTGTTTGTGTATATGTGTGTGTGTGACTGGATGTGTTTGTGTATATGTGTGTGTGTGCCTGGATGTGTTTGTGTATGTGTGTGTGTGACTGGATGTGTTTGTGTATATGTGTGTGTGTGACTGGATGTGTTTGTATATGTGTGTGCCTGGATGCGGTTTGTGTGTGTGTATATGTGTGTGACTGGATGCGTTTTGTGTGTGTATATATGTGTGTGACTGGATGCGTTTTGTGTGTGTATATATGTGTGTGACTGGATGCGTTTTGTGTGTGTATATATGTGTGTGACTGGATGCGTTTTGTGTGTGTATATATGTGTGTGACTGGATGCGTTTTGTGTGTGTATATATGTGTGTGACTGGATGCGTTTTGTGTGTGTATATATGTGTCTGACTGGATGTGTTTGTGTGTGTATATATGTGTCTGACTGGATGTGTTTGTGTGTATGTATGTGTCTGACTGGATGTGTTTGTGTGTATGTATGTGTCTGACTGGATGTGTTTGTGTGTGTGTGTATATATGTGTCTGACTGGATGTGTTTGTGTGTATGTATATATGTGTCTGACTGGATGTGTTTGTGTGTATGTATATATGTGTCTGACTGGATGTGTTTGTGTGTATGTATATATGTGTCTGACTGGATGTGTTTGTGTGTATGTATATATGTGTCTGACTGGATGTGTTTGTGTGTATGTATATATGTGTCTGACTGGATGTGTTTGTGTGTATGTATGTGTGACTGGATGTTTGGGTGGGGGGGTGTTCTGCACTCAGAAGTGGAGGGTGCACGGAGAGGACTTTCACCCTAGTCCTCCAAATCAGAATAAAGGATCCTTTATTCTGTATGTATATGTGACAGACTATGTGACTGCGTGTGTTTGTGTTTATGTGCCGTTGTCTGGCTCCTAGATTTTTTAGCTGGCTCCTAAAACTCAGATAAATTTGTCAAGCCCTGCTTTAAAACCAGAGAGCCCTCTATTACATTTAAAATTACCAGTAATGAAAAGATGGGAGCTAGTCTTTGTTAAACATTTTTTAATGGCTAAAAATATCTATAGCTAGGAATTGAATGGATCCCCAGCTGAAATACAGTTAAATTCCAATTGGAGTATCACCTAACAATGGAAAGAGGGATAGTAATCAAAAATCCATAAAATAACGAAAATTGGAGTTTTTGGATTGACATTCGGGATTCTTAGATTAGCAAATATAGACTTAAAGTATATGGGGACTGTAAGTAGATACAACTTGAATTTACGGTAAACTGAGAGCGGTTTGACTCCTAGAATCACTATAGGCCAAATGGGAAGGGTGTTTATTTTTCAATCTTGAGACAAATATTTGTCATGATATTTCAATTTTGTTTTGGTATAATCTGTCTCTAGATGTGATGTGTAAGTACTGAAGTTTTGTAATTTTCTAAAGATATTAAGTACATTGTACATGTTTAAAAAATATAATACATTAAAGACATAAAAAACAAAGAAAATCAAAGGAAGAGATGGGTCTTCAAAGATCTATGGCATAGAGAAAGATTAAATGAAGGTAGGTGAGGAGGTAAAGAAAAAAAGAAGAAAAAAAACCTTCCAGTTATTAAAATTAAGAAAGAGGGATGTAGTCTTGTGAGTGGAAACAGTTACATGGAGACATAAAATACAAATGGAGGGGCTGAATGCTTATGCGCACATATTCTTGTTTAAAGCTGCCTTTAGGCCTAAAGGTCTTATTAAAAGGCCGTTTACAAACTAATCAGCAGCAAGCACAAAAACTAAAAATGCAAGGCACAAAAACTCACAAAAGCAGCAGCTTTAAACAAGAATAATAAGTGTGCATAAGCACGTTGAGAATTACTAAATTTTCATTACAAAAGATCAAATTCCCTCATTGCCATAGTTCAGTCAGCAGCAAAGTACATTGACAAGAACACAGTATCTTTCTCCGCATATTTAACCAGCTTATAACCATTGATTACGACCAAGGGCAAAATGTGTCTGGTTGCTGGTAACCCGGAAAGCACTGTGCTCTATACTGTAAAATACTTTGTAGTTACATGATATATTTATGTATTTTTTAAAAGAAAAGATACCATTAAAACTGTACTAAAACTGTGATCCTACACACTTCTTTCTCTTAACACACACAATAAACAACAATTTGCTAATTTTTCCTTCAGAGTGGTGTGAGATGCCACGAACTGGTACTGTAGAAGCTACTTAACTCCATCATCCCTTGTTTTTCCGTCTATTACTTGGTTCTACTACACACAGAGTGGCACAGGTTTGTACACACAATTCCTGCATCGGATACCTAACCTGACACAGACACCATTTAAAACAGGAATGTTACACCTTGCCTTAAATATACATTCATAAAAATCATAAAACATTTATCCTTCTAAATTTTCTTTCCAAAAGGAAAAAAAATATCTGCAAACATCCTACATGAAGCCTATTAATTAACCATTGAAATGCAGTTGCTGTTAAAACAAATTTAGAGAATGTACCTGGCCTGGTTAGTTAATATGAGCACCAAAATTCTATTCTTTACAATCTCTGATAAGAGCAAAAACAGAAATAATAAAACAAGGTAAGTGGAAAGGACTGTGGCTTTAAATAATGTCTGGTAGGGAAATCATGTATTGACAAAAAATTTAAAACCAAATGATCTCACTTCCTGCATGTCTTGAGCCTCATTGTAGCTATTCTAATTCTGTCCACAAAGCACAAGTGTTCTTTCCTTAAACCAGAGTGTCTAAATTTACCATGATTTAAAAGCTTCCAAGCCATGTCTTTTAGAGACCAAGATAGAATAGAGTGTGTGGGAGCTATTGTTGGGTACACCATTTTCAGGATTTTTTTTTCTTTGGTTTTCCTGTAGAGAAGGTGCTTATTAAGGAAAGAGAGCTACATTATTCTTGGATGAATCAAACATGTACCATCCCTGAATGGTCTAATATTGAAAAGAAAAAGAAAAATGTTTCTGCTTCATTGCATCATACTTAGCATAACATATTTAAATGGCTGTGGTAACAATCAGTGCAATATGAATAGCAGAAAAATTAAAAGCTAGCGGAAGCATTTAAGTAATTATGACATTATTATAAGGCACAGAGAGCGTAAAGGGTTAAACAACAAAAGAAAAGAGGTCAGGGAGCAGAACGATGTATACATGTTTTACGGGTTTTGGCACAGCACACTTCATTTAAAAAAAATAAATGACCAAGGTGTAATAGTCACCCCCAGTTCTCCAATGTTTCCCCTCTCACCCCTAAAAGCAATGGCCAGGTCTGCCAAAATACCCCAGCACTCTTCAAATGGCGGAACAAACAAAATACCCCCCACCCCCACCCCTAGAATACCTGGCCTGGGAGGCTACCCAAATGCCCCTGGCCCCCTAAAATAAATTCCAAATTCCGTACCAACTCTACCTCTAAGGTGCTCTGTAAGGAAAAACATTTCTGCCCACATTTCAGGCACACAAAGGTTGCCCTCTGTGGGGAAAATACCTTTTAGGACATATATGTGCATCCTGTATTAAAATGAGCATCAGAAGCAATCATTTATTGTTTTTACTGTTCAGCTGATGTTGCTGCAATGCCTTGATATCAAGGAATTTCAGCAACAACGAAAAATCCCTGCCTGGCACCACCACAACCCCAGCTGTGACTCAGCTGGAGGCTTAGTCACGGGTCGCTCAAAGTCCCATTGGTCCATTCAAAACTCACGTCAATCCCTGAGCCGTCGCTCGTTTAAAGGGACTGTAGCACTAGCCTGCTGATTGGTCATCTCATCAGCACCAAAGACAGCTGGTTTGCTTTCTTCCTAAATAATAATTTGTTATTCAGCTGGGTGGATAAAGGTAGAAGTGAGCCTATGGTTCAGCTGTCCTATCGAGCGGTAGGTAAAGAATCCCTACTAACAAGAACGAAACACCGGGTTTATCCTCAGTTCTTGTTACATTATGATATGAACAAAATATTTAGTTTCTAAATAAAGTGCTTCATATGGCGATAAAAACAATATATAATATGTGTGGGTACATTAACCACTTGCTGACAGGACGTGCTAGGTCCGTCCTGTGTGGCAAGGCGTTAGTGACACAGGACGGACCTAGTCCATCCTGTGTCAAAACGATCACTGAAAGCGGATTTTTTTCCGCTTTCAGTGCTCAAGCGGCATTGAAACGATGCTTCCGTATGGAAGAATGGAGCAATGGTGAAAAAAATACCCGTCGGCATTTCCATCGCTCCGGAGAGCGATTGAAATGCCGGTTTTAAAAAGGCACAGTGCCTTCAAAATCGCGGGCATGTAAAAAGAGCATAGGAAGCGAATTTAATCGCTTCCTATGCTCTGTAAGTGTTGCTGATTGCCTTGCAAGTCGAGGCAATCAGTAACACTAAAAAAAAAAAAAAATCACTGTGTGACCAAGATGGCGCTGCCCTTCTAAGGGCAAGAGCACAGGAGGCAGGAAGTAGGTGCTTCCTGTGCTCTCCGGCTGTCACACGATTGTCTCATCACAGAGGCTATCTGTAACTGCCAGGTAGAGTGACATGCAGTGGGGATGCTCTGATGAGCACCCCCACTGCCTGGTCAGATCAATATTAACCCTATATTGATCTGACCACTTAGGATCTGCCTCCCTCTCCTCACATTTTTTTTAGTGAGGGAGAGAGACAGATCAAAGTAATAAAAGTAAGTTAAAGTACAAAAAAATAATAAATACACAATACACTAATAATAAAACAGTAAAAAAAAGTTTATAAAAGCAATTCCCTGCGTTTAACCCTGTGATTGATCTTGCGTAAGCAGTGATCTTGCACATCAGCGCATTTATTTTTGCTGTTCGTTAATTTATGTTGTACTGTAATTTATTACAGTACTACAAAGGCTCTTCTAAGAGTTATTAACCCCTTCTTTGCCGCAATGATATCGACGCCAAAGCAATTTTTATCTGTCTGCATATTTATATATTTTTACACACACCCGCTAGGGGGTTACGTGTAAAGTAAAAATATTTTTGATTTTTTTAAAGCTGTCTGAGTGCATAGCGATCAGTAACAGCGAATAAGTGACAAAGGCGGTTTGGTGATTGCTCAAATGAGCATCACCATTCGCCCTGGTCAGATAAATATTTTTTAATATTGATCGGACCAATTTTGATCTGCCTCCCTCTACTCACTTACATTTTTGTGAGGGAAAGAGACAGATCAGTATTAGTGATATAAAATAACATTTTATAAAATTGTCAGTGTGTATTAACCCCTTCCCTGCCATTCATCACAGTATAAGTAGTAATCTTGCACTGCTAGTACATTGAGAGCCTTTCATTTTAACATGACATCAACAGAGGTGACCTACTAATAATAAATTGGACCCATCTGTTGGTATCATTCAAAAATTAAGGGCTCTCTGAGCCCCAACAGACCCCAATCAGACGATGTGGGGAAAGCTCCCCTGCTGATTGGCAGGGTGTGCCAGTAGCCAGCAGAGCTCTGGCTCAGCCAAGAGGCAGAGCTAAGAGTAAACTCTGTAAAGATACACATCAGGTTTATTGAGGAACAGTGGAAAAAGGATTTTTAACTGATATTTTTTTTTAAAATTATTTCGTGCCACTATAACTGCTTCGCGCTCAATTGGACAGCTGAACCATAGGCTCACTTCTACCTGTATCCACCCAGCCGAATAACAAATTATTATTTAGGAAGAAAGCAAACCAGCTGTCTGTCCATAGGTATACTGGACATTGAAATTCAACTTATTAGTGGTGGCAAAATATTTTTTATTTGTTTACAAACCTCTTTTTCTTCTTGTACTGTTCCAACTGCGCATACTGCATTTGCTTGTATCTCTGTAATTCACATTGCTCACATAGTTCCTCCAGATCTGACAGGCGCTTTTCAACATCTTCAAAGCTACCTTCCAGCATAACTGAACATGGAAAACACAAATTGTTGCAAAAAGTTTTACTGTGACATAAAGGCCAAACAGCTTGAAGAAAATATTTAGAATATAACATTTTAATATTTTTTAAAAAAGTTGACCAACCATTTAAATTTTCATATAGACAACTTGTAATGTAATATTTTGAGATGTTATTCTTTGTCACTTGGGACACAAGCAACTATGTCGCTTTCAACTAGACCTACGAAGACACAAGATTGTGTATTAGTAGGCATCGTTTTGCAGATAATACCCATATAACATTGTTGTGGAGTAGAGTTATATTTAGGCTTAAGATGTCACAGTTCAACAATGAAGTCAGTAGTACCAATACACAACATCCTCCCTGACTGCCTTGCGCTGCCTGTAAAGACATCTGGGCTGCCCCCATTAGATCACCAGGGAGCCATCTGGCACAGTGAACAGGAGTGTGGGGGCAATCTGGTGTAGTGGAAAGGTTATGGGAAGAAAAGGTGCAAAAAAATGAGGGTTATGGGTGCATGAGATTAGTCAGGCCTACTGCAGCAAAAATCCCGAATACACCATGGCGCAGAATCCGACAGGAACCTCATACTGCTCCAAAACTACAACTCCAGTTATCATGTCCAGAGAAGCACCGTTCACAAGTCTTTTTAATCAGAAAGAAGTTGATTAAAAATACTTAAAGTGGCACTAAAAATGTTTTCTAATGTTTGCTTCAGTAATAGAAACAAAAAAGTTAAATCCTCTCGCCACATGCCTCGAGTAAACCCAACGTGTAACCTTACAGATACATACAGGTTTAGTCAGAGCTCTGCCTCTCAGCCCAGTCAGCACTAATCTATAAGCTGGCGCATGCGGACGTGTCAGCATGCGCTCAGTCAATCCACACAAGGGTTTGCTGTGCACAGCTGATTGGGGTCTGGTCGTCCCGCTCTTCTAGTGCAGAGATAGACCTTTATTTCTGAATGCCAGCAACAGAGAGGACCTAGCAGTGAGAGAGAGTCTGTGACAATCTCAGCAATGATGTTTCCCAAGGAGGCATCATAGCTGCCAGTCAAGAAATAAACTGGCATGTACCTTAAAACGTCAGTTTATCCTAATACTAGGGTCAATCATTTTTTCACTAATGCTTCTATATCATATACACAAGTGAAAAAAAAGAAGGGTTTAGTCCCTCTTTAAGTCTCCTATGCTCACCATGTCCCTTATTGCCTTACCCACAACCATTTCCCTTCAGTCTGCCACCGCAGGCAAGAACATCACATTTAGTGATTCAAAAAAATCTTTATTCCATATCAAAACTTTAAAACGATGTCGAGGCAATAGGCAGCACCGAAATTTCAGCTCTGGGGCATCCAAGATCGCATGCTCCTGGAATATGATTGCGCCCTCTTGTAGGGAGAGCTTCGGATGTGAAAAAAAATTAACTTCCGAAGCTCTGAATCTGTTGCTTGACTGCGCCTAGAGGCAGTCAGCTACATTACAATGGAAAAAATAAAAAGGACTTAATTAGCTAAAATCTAGGGTTAGGGTTAAAATAGTTGTTAGGATTACAATTAAATTAGGGTTAGCATAAGGGACAGGGTTAAAATGAAAATATATTAAGGATTAGCATAAGGGTTAGAGTTGGGGTTAAATTTAGGGTTGGGGTCACTGTAGGGAAAAAATGGAAACAAGCATATTTCTGAACACGGGACAACATTTAGAAACTATTTAGACTTTGTCTTTTTTAATGATTGTATTTGCTGAAATTATTTTTTAGGTCAAAGTTAGAAAAAGTGTTTTTTTTTTTAAAATGTCATCATATTTTATGTTTTTTTTGTAGTAAATTATAAGATATGATAAACATAATGGTATCTAATGAAAGCCCTTCTTATGAGGATAAAAACAACATAAATTTGTGTGGATACAGTATGTGAGAAAGAAGCAAATTACAGCTAAACACAAAAACACACCAGAAATGTCAAAAGATCCCTTGTCACCAAGGGAAAGACAAGGTCAAAAGGTCTTGTCACTAAGGTCTTGTCACCTAAATAACTTATATTTAGGCTATTTTAAAAAAAATTATTTGGGGTGGGTCGTCTTATATTCAAGCAAATACAGTAAATGTTAAATTAATTTACATCAGTCAAACACGTCATGTAAACGAAAATTTCCTATAACTGCAGAGCAGACATAAAGGATAACAATGAGGACACAACATAAAATAAACACTTGTAATGTAATCCCCTAGAGAAGTTGAAAAGGACGTTATGTAGTAATCCACAGTGGGCTATGATTTATTAATCCAAATACAATTCAACATTCATCAGCAAAGTCTGATTCATAGATAGAAATAAGGCTTTCAGCTTACTTACAATAGAGCTATTCGAATTACAAAAGGTGTATATGGGTAAAAGAAACTATTTAACATGATACTAAGCAAGGTATTTTCTTTAAGCTTAAACAAATTATTTTTTTTGAACAATTGCCACAAATGCACACAAAACTAAATCCTTCAAAGAATGAGATCTGCAGCGGTGACCGAACCTCCAGCCACATGTGAAAATGTACCGAGCGTCGGGGACTAAGAATGTGTGTGTGTGTGTGCGCGCGAGTATGTGTGCGTGTAATTGTATATGTGTCACTGTGTGCATTTGTGGCATTGTATGTATAAGTCTAAATGTGTGGCTGTGAATGCGTGTATGTCTGTTTGTGTGTATATAATGTGAGGTGTTTTTTGTTTTTTTCAGTGATTGTTGTGGAGTCTGTGATACACTCACACGCTGCACATTACAGGGTTTGATAGTATCGCAGACTCCACATCAATAGAACTCATTGTAACATGGTGTGTGAGTATCGCAGACTCCACAGCAATAAAACTCACAGTAATGGGCAGCATGTGAGTTTTATTGCTGTGGAGTCTGCGATACTCACACACTCCATGTTACAATGAGTTTTATTGATGTGAAGTCTGTGATACTATCAAACGCTGTAATGTGCAGCCTGTGAGTGTATCACAGACTCCACAGCAATCACTGTGTGTGTAATTTCTCCCAATGATAAATGAATGTGGCCCAGGCACACATACATTTCTGGTGAAGTGGCCCTGGTATAGGATGTCACGGAGTCTAAAAGTGGGTGCAAATAAAATACCCCAAGCAACTGTCCTCAGTATACCAAGAAAGAGGGGAGGACAGCCAAAAAACAAAATAAAATAAAGAAAAAAATTGTTTTTATTTGTACGCATCAGATAAGGGTCTACAGAGTACAAAGAAATAAAAAGGCAGAGAAACCACAATACTTATACATAATACCGCTGTGAAGAAAAAAGTGGTTTATTCTGAACAATATCTTTTGTGTTTACATACAGTGGATATAAAAAGTCTACACATCCCTGTTAAAATGTCCGGTTTCTGTGCTGTAAAAAATGAGACAAAGATAAATAATTTCAGAACTTTTTCCACCTTTAATGTGACTTATAAACTGTACAACTCAATTGAAAAACAAACTGAAATCTTTTAGATAAAGGGAAGAAAAAATATAAAAATAAAATAATGTGGTTGCATAAGTGTGCACACCCTCTTATAACTGGGGATGTAGCTGTGTTCAGAATTAAGCAATCACATTCCAAATCATGTTAAATAGGAGTCAGCATACACCTGCCATCATTTAAAGTGCCTCTGATTAACCCCAAATAAAGTTCAGATGCTCTAGTTGGTCTTTCCTGAAAATTTTCTTAGTCGCATCCCACAGCAAAAGCCATGGTCCACAGAGAGCTTCCAAAGCATCAGAGGGATCTCATTGTTAAAAGGTATCAGTCAGGAGAAGGGTACAAAAGAATTTCCAAGGCATTAGATATACCATGGAACACAGTGAAGACAGTCATCATCAAGTGGAGAAAATAAGCCACAACAGTGACATTACCAAGAACTGGAGCTCCCTCCAAAATTGATGAAAAGACGAGAAGAAAACTGGTCTGGGAGGCTACCAAGAGGCCTACAGCAACATTAAAGTAGCTGCAGGAATATCTGGCAAATACTGGCTGTGTGGTACGTGTGACAACAATCTCCGGTATTCTTCATATGTCTGGGCTATGGGGTAGAGTGGCAAGACGAAAGCCTTTTCTTACCAAGAAAAACATCCAAGCCAGGCTACATTTTCAAAAACACATCTGAAGTCTCCCAAAAGTATGTGGGAAAAGGTGTTATGGTCTGATGAAACCAAGGTTGAACTTTTTGGCCATAATTCCAAAAGATATGTTTGGCGCAAAAACAACACTGCACATCACCAAAAGAACAACATACCCACAGTGAAGCATGTTGGTGGCAGCATCATGCTTTGGGGCTGTTTTTCTTCAGCTGGAACTGGGGCCTTAGTTAAGATAGATGGAATTATGAACAGTTCCAAATACCAGTCAATATTGGCACAAAACCTTCTGCTAGAAAGCTGAACATGAAGAGGAAATTCACCTTTCAGCATGACAACGACCCAAAGCATACATCCAAATCAACAAAGGACTGGCTTCACCAGAAGAAGATTAAAGTTTTGGAATGGCCCAGCCAGAGCCCAGACCTGAATCCGATTGAAAATCTGTGGGGTGATCTGAAGAGGGCTGTGCACAGGAGATGCCCTCGCAATCTGACAGATTTGGAGTGTTTTTGCAAAGAAGAGTGGGCAAATCTTGCCAAGTCAAAATGTGCCATGCTGACAAACTCATACCCAAAAAGACTGAGTGCTGTAATAAAATCAAAAGGTGCTTCAACAAAGTATTAGTTTAAGGGTGTGCACACTTATGCAACCACATTATTTTATTTTTATATTTTTTCTTCCCTCTACCTAAAAGATTTCAGTTTGTTTTTCAATTGAGTTGTACAGTTTAGGTCAGGGCTTGACAAACCCCGGGCGTCAGGTCGCCATGGCGACCTGGAAATTGAGCCTGGCGCCCGGGTGCCGTTACCCTAATGTTCCCCTTGCCGCTGCTATCCGTTTTTTGCAGCGCGAGGGGGGAAGTCTGTGCGGAGTCTTGCACAGACAGCAAGCTCCGGCCCCTCGCGCAACGCGTGCGTGAGTGTTCAGCCGAAAGAGTAATGAGGCTCGGCTGCGGCACGAATGTTCCCCCTCCCCAGCAATGAGGTAAGGCAGCAGGGAGGGGGAACATTCGTGCCGCAGCCGATCTTCATTGCTCTTTCGGCTAAGTGCTAGGTTGTCACGTGTGAGGTGTATATGTGAAAGTGGGGGGGAGGGATGTATTTGTGAAGTGTGTGTGGGGGAGGGGGAGATGTATTTGTGAAGAGGGTTGGGATGTATATGTGAAGTGTGGGGGGGGGAGATGTATTTGTGAAGGGGGGGAGGGATGTATATGTGAAATGTGGGGGGGGGGAGATGTATTTGTGAAGGGGGGAGGGATGTATATGTGAAATGTGGGGGAGGTGTATATGTGAAGGGGGGTATATATGTGTATATGTGAAGTGAAGGGGGGGTATATATGTGTGAAGTGTGGGGGGGAGGTATATATGTGAAGGGGGTATATATGTGTATATGTGAAGTGAAGGGGGGGTATATATATGTGTGTATGTGAAGTGTGTGTATATGTGAAGTGGGTTGGTGTGTGGGGTGTATATGTGAAGTGGGTTGGTGTATAGAAATACCACACCTTGTGTACAAAAAACACCCATAGATATCACAATACAACGGGCATCATACAGCCCTTAATGGGTGCAGCGCAATAACCAATCAATCATACAAACACCGTTCATACAATACAATGGTCTAAAAATGCATCATTATATCTAGAGCTAAGGATCCAGAACTAAAAATCCTTCAGCTTGGCCAAACCCCCCCCCCCCCCCCGGTGAGTAAAACACTATCTGCAACCTGGAAATTAAGGGGGCCTGTAGATTATAGTGAAGTGTAGATGAATGCACTAACAATCTGGCCTGGAGCGCAGAGTGTGGCTCCGTGCTCAGAAGATTCCTTCCTTTTGGCAAGCCTGCTGGTGAGGTCTAAAACTGTTATTTTGGGAACTATAAATCAGATGGATTGTCATCACTGCTTTGGCATTCCAGATGTTGTGATATAGGTTTTCAAATGATGCTTAGTGAGCTAAAATAGGCAAGTGCTGCCAAATTACATTCAAGAAGAAGTGCGGAATAAAGCAGAAACAAACACTAGTGAATCTATTTCAACAATTTGCCCTAAATAGGGGGTTAGTAGGCAAATACGCATTGCCAATTTGAAGAATGGTTCAATTTAGTAGGATCATTGCACCAAAGGTATTCTAGTTTAAAAAATTATGCTATAAAGTAAATTCAAGTTTAGAAAGGAAGCTATAAAAAGGCACCGGAATATTAACCCCTACAGGACAATGGTTTCTAGTTTTGATGTTCGCTTGGAATAAGTTTAAACACACCATAGCTAAAGTGCATTCTTGCTTCTTAAATCCTGATATATTTTGGTGTGGATGGCAGTGGATTGAGACTAGCCCTAGGCTTGTCAAAAACCACTCTGCTATTCAATCCAAGAAAGATTGTCTCAGAAATTGCAGCCTAAGACTGCCCCTTTTTTTGTCCATTCTAGGCTTACCTCGATCCAGAGGCATCCTGCAACATCCTTCATCCGATCATTGGGTGAGAGGGCATGAATGACAGAGCATTTTCAACCACCAATGGGTGGTTCACAGCCTTTTTATGTTGCTTGCCTGGATAGCCTCACAAGTGTTTCCAGAAAAGCTGCAATTAGTGAAAACGCCACAATCCTGGCTATTTTAAAGCAACCCATTCCGTACGAGCACTGTCACCAATGCATTGTACTAGGAGAACATACATGTATGGTGGGCATGGTCATTAAGCTGTTGAAGAAACCTTAAGTTTGTAATTCCCTTCTCAATCCCCTGCAATTCTCCTATACCTTAGGAAAACTCCGGGAATCATACCAGGTTAGATTTTTCAGTAAGTATTTACATAGATTGTTTTTATATTAAAACAATGTCTTCATACTTCTATTATGATAACACATTACTCTGGGCACAGAGCCAATTGCCAAAGACTAGACCTAAAGAAAAGGTAAGGACATGCAATTTCAACATTCAGGTCTCTAGAATATGCTGGCATTATTAAAGGAACACTAGCACTTACATAAGATGTAGCTAGATAACCTGATTTTAGTGTCATTTAAAACGAACACTTATAAAAACCATATTCCACTGGGGTTTTTTTTATTGGATTGAATTAATTGCATATAATAGGAAAAATAAAATTAGGTGTTTATCTCCTGGCTCCATTTTGTGAATATTTCCCATGATGCAACATCATCCAAAATCTTCCAGCCAGTCCAAATTTGCAACTGTCGCCAAAGCCTGCATGATGTTGTCATAAGATACTCCCCTGCTCTCTTACTGGCTCCTGTGTATCATAGTGGGTAGGACTAGGTGGCTTTGTACATCTTTTTTTTTACCTGCCTTCCAACACAAAAAGAAGAGATTGACCTGATAAAACAGGATTATAACTCTGCCCCCTTGACATGTAATAGTTACATTACCCTCCCATTCAATGAAAGTCTAAAATCAGAATTCTGACTTACAGACTGCATTCGGTGTCCCAAGCCCCAAAGTGAGAAATTTGTGCTGTCAAGTCTCTGGGGGTGGCACCCAAAAACACTATATTTCACAAAATGGCAGTGCCCAGTCGCACTTTTTTAGTTACATATTTTATTAAATATAGTCACATTAAAAAAAAAAAGACATATCTGAAATCAACAATACAAAATAAAAAAAGTAAAACCTTTGTTTTCTTTAAACTTAATAACAGACTGATATACACAATATGCTTACACCGCTACCTCATATGTGGTGTTAAAGCTGCGTATGATGAACTATAGAAAACAAAAAGGAGAAGAACAAAAGTACTGACGAGATTGGGCTACATTCCAGGCTGTTTTACTATGGTGCCTCACTTTCAACCTAAGAAAATGGCTCCAAAATACCATATATATGACGTTTCACCAAAGTTAAATATCTCTAATCTTCAGCATCATGCCTACTGAACATTAAAGTTTAACCCCTTTGCCTGGCACATCATATGGCTTAATGATCGTCAAAATTGCAGAGGCATCGGGCAACACTGAAAATACCCCACTGATGCACACATGATCGCTCCTAGGCAATGTGTACATTGCTCTTATTTCTAAACTCAGGACAAAACAGTATAAACTATTTAGATGGGGTCTATAACGTTTGTCATTGTGTAAAAGATTCTTCAGGTCAAAGTTAGAAAAGGTGTGTTTTTTGATTTATCATATTTTATAGTAAATTATAAGATATGATGAAAATAATGGAATCTTTAGACTGCCCTTCTTATGGCGATAAAAATCAGTATACAATACTGGGCACATTTAACGATACAAATTTAAATTACAGTTAAACACAAAAACCACAGAAGTGTAAAAGGAGTCTGTCACTAAGAAGTTAAGCAAAAGATTCCGTTTTTGTTATTGATTATCAAAATAATCATATTAAAATTGTTACTAAAGATTTATTTTATGACCTTCAGTGCTACAACTGTCACTTTAAAAAGATATAGAGATCTAAAGGGCTCTAGTTTTATGTTCATAGAGGACACAAAGGTATCCTCATAAGCAGTTGTGATATTTTAATGTCTAAATGGCCAAACTAATCACACTCCTTGTATAAGGAGATTGTATCTTCGACAAAAACCGGATCAGATCTTCTCAGTGCCGCTTTGTACAAGACAGATACACAGTATATATATTTCTTTATTTACTTTACAGTTATAGTTTCTCTTCAAATCAGTTTTTATTGAATTTTAAAAGACATAAGTTACAGAAATGATTTTAAAAAATGTTGAATATAGATGACAATATGGGAACAGTTAGTTTCTACTGCTCAAAATAAATAAACAGATTGGTAAATACTCACCAATTTTAGCCGTCACAGACTCCAGATCAGCCAGAAAGGCTGGTACCTGTTGCAGCTGTTCTTGTAGCTCTACAAGACTAGTTCTCTTCTTCTCCCAATGAGCTGACAGCATCACTACTTCACTGTCCACCTGCTAAAACACAGGCCGCAAAAGGCAATTACGCACAGAGTAAAGCTCATTACAGCAAACAAAGAACCACTTTGTTATCACATTCTACACCGACCAATCTAGCAAAGAAGCAGACAATCCGTGATTTCATCGAATGTTCAAAGTCTCTGGAGTCACTAATTACCTAAACATGTACTTTGTTGTGGCATTACTCTGGAATTAACATTAAACTACAGTTTTTACTCCACAATTATTCTCTGCAAGGAAAAGAATTTCCAAGAGAGTTGTCATTTCTTAGCATCTGTGTGGATAGGACTTTTTAGCATCCATTTATTAAATTAATAATTCGTGGGAATTCTGTTTAGAAAAAAAAACGGTTACAATCTACCGTAATTCCCACTCAAATTCACATCGTGAACAGTTGGTTGTGAATATATGCAAAGACTATGCCACCTGGTGGATAAAACAAGAAATGCATTTAATAAACACAAAAAGCCAAAATGGCCCCCTAAATTTAACTGGGCTGGGGACTGGGCATGTGGCCCTTATTAATAAATGGGCCTTGGTACTGCCCAAAAGCTCTTGGCCCTCTTATTAGCCATGGGGCTGGGGGCTGCCTGGCCAACAATAAAATTACCTACTTAATCCCCCTATTTCTAACTTGGCCAGGTAGGGGAGAGTGGGTTGAGCTCAAACCTGTTATAAAAACAAACAAACACTCTTTGTGTGCCAGGAAGGTAGGCAGTGAAAATCCCCTGTCTATTGATAATGTCTATTTTCTTTCATAGGATGTATTTTCCAAACATGATTGCAAAAGATGTAAAAAATTAAAATTAAAAATCACATCTAAAATAAAGTTAGAAGAAAATGAAACTTGTAAAAGCAATTTTGCTACATAAGCCAGGGGTTATATACAAGTCTTATTGTTCAGGTGAGTTCAAGGATGATACTTGATATACTTTATTCAAAATACTCAACAATGCACCAAGCATACTAAAATTATTTGAATATCCTAATAGTTAATAATCACATGCTTTCAAGTTTAAAGAACAGCACTAGTTTTTGTTAATTCATTACTATTAATGCAGTGTCTATTTTACTTTAAATAAAGCCCATTTTGTAACAGTGTTTGTGGTTTTTAATGGTACATTTTATTATCTTTAAATGTGGGACCACCCAGGAAGTTCCGACATGTGGTTCTAATTACCAAGAATGTACACAATATGATACAAAGGCGTACTGAATACATTTTACAAGTACATGAAATGTAAAAGAGTATTTACCTCTCCAACTTTGGCACATTCTCTGGCTCCTCTGTGAAGGGTGGCCCAGGTATCTTCATACCTTTTGCATGAAAAAATATTTAGTACAATCAACTACTGTGTATTTTTCCATAAACTATGTCTAAAATAACACCTGCAATCACTCATTCCAAGTTGACCATAATTCTTGATAAACATTATGTTCTTCAAACTAGAACCATATAAAGTCAATATTAACTTATAATACAGTTGTAATGCTTTCTTGACTATTCTGAAAGATCTTAGATGCCAATATATTTACTTTATTCCCTACAGAAAAGATGACGTGGCTACAATTGATTAGGATAAAAAGTTCTTGGAATGTGATCACACCGTAACCTGATTATTGGAACAATGCACAATACATATTTTGTTTCAGGGTTGTAAAATAATTGGGATCTGCAGAGAGAGCTCAAGGCAGCAGAGGGTGGTAGAGATCAGAAATTAACTGTCAAATGAGGATGTGTGATAACAAAGAAAGATTATAATTACTCCACAAGAGATCGCTCAGTCTAGTGAACAGGTTTTTGAAAACAGAATAAAATAGTCCTGTAAAACTTCTAAATGTGGAACACTGTATTTAGAGTTGCCTAAAATAATATGAGGAAGGAAGCAGAGCTGCAGTATAAAAGCTTTATTTAATGCATATACAGAAAGATGACAATTTGGGTTAACCAGAGGAACTAGAGGCAAGGTGGTGATTTCTTGCCATAATGAAAAATAACAGGATGTGGAGACTATGCTCCTGGAGGACACGTGGATGTTTAGAAAGTATGAGCCAGTATTTATGGAAAATTGTATGGGGCCCAACACACTGCAGCCTCACACCTTCATGACCTGTAACTAGATGACTATCCTTGTGCCACACACAGCTGCAGAGTCAAACAATGACAGAAAGCATGTTATATCAGTACAGTGAGACAATTGGGACATTTTTTAAGAAAAGAATATAAAAACAGCCTCTTGTTTACACCATCTACCAAATGGGGAGGCTGGCAAATTTTGTCCCTAAGGGCAAAAACTGTTTAATGGTCCATGGTGCAACAACATCAGCCCACCCATTATAATCGGAGATAGACAGGCAAGACAGATAATAATAGATAAGATACACAGACAGATAGACATATAGAACAGTGTTTGGCTACAATGTGATTCCATTGGCTTTTTATCACCCCACCTCTACGTCAGATCCAGAACTGCAGATGGGAGAGAAGTCTGAAGATAGCAGGGATTTCTCACAAGTGTGCTTGAACATAAATTGACCTTTGGGGCTTTCTACCTCACCGATTTACCCCAGCAATACTCTCATTGGAGGTGAAAAGTGGTGTAGCCCAGACCATTAATCGGAATAGAGAGCAGCCCAGGGCAATTGCCCCTCTGCCCCCTTTGGTTGGTTAACTCAGGGGGACTATCCACTACAAGGTGAGATGCAGGCAAGTTTAACATTTCATCGCTCATGATTTAACTTAGCAGTGATGAAAAGAGTAGGCCATGCATTACAGTTTAGAAATGTTTAACAATGACTAAATCATGGACAGCTGAGGTCTAATATCAGGAGAAACTCACAAGGATTGGCCCTTCAAATATATAGTTTAAGGTGTCTAAGGAGTTGTGGTTCAAAAATGGTTGTGTAGCTAATTATAGATTTCTATTCTATTCAACTTTTAAGCAAATTACCTATGAAGAAATAAACCACAACACAATGAATGGCTATTACCAGGGCCAGCCCAAGACATTGTGCTGCCTGGGGTGTAAAACAAAATGCTGCCCCCCTCCCCACCCCCCAAACAAAAAAAAAGCCCACAGTCATGATAATTCAAACTAAAATGAAACTTATCAGGAGGTGATCATTTAATGTGAGAGCACCTTTCTATATGCAAAATTATAGGGCGTGAGAACTGGCAGGCCATGATTAAAATGTGTACCCTAAATATTTGAGCATTTAAACTTAATGTAAAATATTTGAGTCATGTTATAGGTCAGTGGTCACATTTTATGTTTTGTGGAATTGCACAGCCTTCATAATAATGTTTTACCATTTCTTTCTTCTCACCTTGTGGGTGAGCTCTTAGAAAAAAATATTTAATTTTTATATGCCCACTAAAGCACTTCTTAGATACATAATAAAATAATTTAGTGCTCACCCACAAGGTGAAAAGAGAGTCATGGTAAAACATTATGATCATAGGCTGTGCAATTCCCTAAAACATAATGTAATCAGTGATCTATAACAAAATCCACATTTTCAGTATCAGAGAAGTGAAGCCCTTGGGTGGCTAGACAAATTGAGGCAGCGTCAGAGGAGTAAACCCCTTGGGTGGATAGACAGAGGCAGTGTCAGAGTTGTTAACCCCTTTATCCACACACTCACTCACACATACAGTCTGTCACTCACACACTGGCATCCATACACACACACACACACACACACTCTCACGCTGACATACACACACACTCTCTCACGCTGACATACACACACACTCTCTCACGCTGACATACACACACACTCTCTCATGCTGACATACACACACTCCCTCCCTCACACTGACACACACTCCCTCCCTCACACTGACACACACTCCCTCCCTCACACTGACACACACTCCCTCCCTCACACTGACACACAGACACACTCTCTCCCTCACACTGACATACACGGCCCTGATTATTCACAATAGACAGCACAATCAAGTGAACATATTTTTGAAAACAAAACAAATAGTATTGCTAGTCTACTACATGTCGAACACTTTATTTTAGAATGGACTCAAATAAAGAAGGAAACCGGGTTGCAGTTTTAAAAAAATTATTTAGTTCAGTGTACCAAAGGTTAAATCTTGTTGCCACTGGTCCTGTGTAAACAGATATATGCAGGTTTACACTCCGCCTTGCCCGTCGGCTGCTGCAGGGATCTGCTGAACTGGGATCTCTCATAGGGGATGGAATTCCCCTTTTATTCCCTGAAGCTGCTTTATGTGTTTTATACTGTGGTGGGCAAAACTGGAAACACAGGGCATCAGCCTGACAACCACTCCACAGTTTATCAGATTTTAAAACTTCAATTATATTCTTTCTATACTAACTATATTATTATTTATATTCTATATGAACTATTATATTCCATAAAAAAGGCACATAGGAATCCAAACAGATGAAAAGACAGGAAATCAACTGCCTATATTATGCTTGATGTGTTTCCTGTGGCAAAGCATTTAGTCACTCATTCCGCAATAGACAATACCTTGGATATTTGGGTAATACCCGCACAGTGGTACAGTTTACATAATTTGGATGTTATTTCCGAGGATCATTATTTGGTAGCAAAACCAATTACTGTGAAACCATGAGGACCAATGTTGTGCCAAGACCCCAGAGGACCAGTGACAGTCCTGGCAAGTCATGAGCTAAGCAGCATTTCTGATTAATATTTAGGTTAGGAGTTGTTCTATGAAAGACATGCAGGACAACTTAAAGTTTGTATGTAGCATATTCATTTGTTAACAAATGTGTTTAGATATCTATAATTTGTGATTAAAATACCATTTTTTTTATTGTTCTATTAGATCCTGCCTTACACCCTATTACAGTTACCTTCAAGTGTTTCTAACAGAAATGTTCACTTTGTCGAATTATCTTTATGTGTTTCTCTTTAGGCCTCTTTCCCTTTCACTATATAACTATTCTGGTAAAAACAAAAAATTTCAAATGGAAAAATGCAAGGTTGCAGGATGAGGGAAGCATGCAAAGTCTCTTTGGGTAAACTAATAAGGTTATGATTTATTTGCTCATTTGCTATACTGGATAAGCATGACAGTATATACCCATGTTAACTTAGCATGTAAATCAGTTACCTGCTTAAAAGTTCTGCACCTGCTGGAAACTTTGCTATATGTTCAGTTGGCCTAAAAAGAAAAAATGTGGTTATATATTAACAGGAAAATATGGGAATTTAGTTAAAATACAATCAAGTAAGTAAAATATTGGCATATTAGTGAGGACCTTAGAATTAGTTTCCCAAAATCATAAATTCTTACCTGGGAATATAAATGTCTAATATATCACGGATAGCCATATGGTTGGTTCTTCACTAAGCAATGGCCGGCTAATTGCGCTATACAAATTCGTTTTCTTTGCTTGGAGGAAATGCCACTTATTTACAAGTTCTACAAATTATAATTTCTAGTTCCCCATCCTTATAGCTTTGGGATATCTCTATTGTGATGGCAAGAAATCAAATTTGTACTAGTGATATACAAGGAAAATAAATCTCTTTATACTATCAACCCACCCTAGTATTGTGTGCTTAGAGTAGTTCTAGTACGTGGGTTTCTTTGTAATAACCTATAGAACTTTATATAGAAGTATGATTGCTTTCTGCCCTATACCAGCAAGGAGGAGGAGTCTCTCTATTGTGTGCTACTGTGATGGTAAGGAAACTGCCATCATTTACTTACCATTAAAGGCATAGCGATGCAAGAAAACTTGCTTGAGTTGCATAAGTGAAAAAATAGAAACACCTATTTATAATCTTAACTCCCCAAAAAGTCTGGAAGTCGCACTGTTTGCAACAGACCCACACTACTGGGTTCTGCAAGTGCACATAATGAGCACTGTCCTCCAGATTTCGTACACTGTATACTGAAAATGCTTGCATACATGCATATGTAAAATATACACAATGTAACAGGAATAGCACTTGAAAGCGGAGTCAATTTTCTTTGTTACCATTTCAAACATTTGCTATCACAGTGCAATTTTCTGCTCTCTACACCTACTCCCAACACTTTAAGTGAAAGATTTACATGAAAGATTCATCCTTGATGATAAAAGGATTTAATGCTGAACAAGTTTATACCTGTGCTGCTTTTTAATCTTCACTTCTCTTGACTTGTCCCCCAAGTTCTTTAATCTGCAATTTAAAGTAAATATATCTTCATTACACATGGTAAAACAATAAATATATATTTCACAAACATATACATTATTATCCTATAAACTATTTATGAAACTGGTATGAACATATATTACTTATCATACAATTTAATGGCAGAGGACATAACCTGGTAACACAGGGATAGCAATAGGAAAGTGTCAAAATAAATAAGCTTAAAAGTGTTTTCACTGCATAGACTTGCTGCATACTTCCTGTTAACAGGCCTTTTGGACACAGATTGGGAGTGCAGATTTAGGATATAAAAACAATGTTCTGACAATAACCAAACAAAACATGATTATAGGAATACAGGGCCGTCACCAGGAATTTCAGGGCCCCTTACTGAACAAATTTTCTGGCCATTTTAATATGTCAGGATTTTGCCCCTCAATATGCCTTTCGTTTGCCAATTAATATGCCAGGATTTTGCCCCTCAATATGCCATCCGTTTGCCAATATGCCAGGATTTTGCCAATTAGTATGCCAGGATTTAGCCCCTCAGTATGCTCGTTAAGTGCCACCCCCCTTCCGCAGTACTTGCCTCCTTGCTGCCATCTCCCGGTGCTCTGCAGGTCCACAGCTGTGAGGGAAGCTACTGCACTTACATCCAGCCACGCAGCTTCAATAAAGTTTGTTAAAAAAAGAAAATGTGACCTGAGTAACTCCAGTCACATTTTTTTTTTTTAAACAAACTTTATAGAAGCCGCGCGGCTGGAGGGGAGCGCACAACGCTTTCCACACAGCCGCGGACCGGCTTAACAGAGATTTTTTTTTCCTGATGTGACCTGGGCCCACCCGGCCCCCAGGACCAGTCGTGCCCGGGACGCCAGTATCGCCCATCACCCCCTGATGGCGGGTTTGTATGGATATAACGTTACAGTATACAGCACTCTGTAAATGAACAATGTTTAAATATGCACCTTTACTAATAATATAATGAAAAATAACATAGACGACATGTAGAAATAACTACATACACAAACATGCATGTGTATAGCACAACTAATCTAATGAAGGCCAAGCACACTGCTAGGCCGCCTTCACTCTTGGGCTTTGTAAATTGAGGACATAAAGGTGTACATTTTCATATTTTAAATCAGGTAAAGTTCCATTCAATGTAAATTTGAGAAGCCCACTTTAAAGTCACCTACCAAGGCAGTAGGCCCTGACCACGGTCCATTATTTCCAAGACTTCTTTTGTGATAACAGCAGGCATTCATCTTTTTGCTATTCTAGTGAAGGATGAAATATCTTAGCCTGAGGCTCTCTCGCTCATTGAAATCACAAAGAAGTGAAGTACCTATTTAAATTTGCTAAAGAAAAGCACTATAGGAATACAAACATTTCTGTCCAATATCCACACTTTTTTTTTTATTTATTTTTTTAGAAGACTCTAGACCCTACAGGTCAAATATTTGACCTGCTGTTCCATCATGTGACCCTTACTTACAATGCTCCATTTAGTAATTTAACAGCCGGAATCTCACACAGCAAGAAGAGCTTAAAGGCCAGTTCCACATAAGAGTTTCCAAAAAGGTTTTCTTTCTAGATAAGCACTGACTGCATCATATAAAGTAAGCAAAATGAAATAGATCTGGCTCATCAGTTTTTTTCTAATCTCTGCCTATCACCTAAAAACAACAAAGAAAGTGCAATAGAGTGTTTTTTCTATAGTAACATTCCTATTTCTCTTTAACCCCTTCAAGTCTGATGGTGCTTTGGTCCTTAAAGACCAAAACGGTGTCTTTTTGCGCCTGGCCTCAAGCTGATAAGACATAGGCAGAGACCTGATCAGGGTCTTTACAGACCCTGTGGGTACCTGCCAAAATAGCATGAGACTATGTGAAGCATGCCTGAACATTTGCGTTTTGGTAAAATGTAGCCGGTGCTCACTTTGAGCGTCAGCTACATTTTCCAAGTTAAACTGAGGCCACATCTGATGCTGGTTAAAGTCAGGATACTCTATGCCGCCCTACAGTTATCTAGGCGCTTGTAATTTAGGACCGCATTATAGAAGTACAAAGGGGTCAAGACTTCCTTATTGGATGTCACTGAATTTTAAGGCCCCAATGAAATTATTTTTAATGTGAAACAACAAGAGTAAATTGTTTTAAAGTCAGAATAAGTGGATGTTACATATATTAGATACATTTTTTGAGTGAGGCCCGAGTCCGGTATCATCAAACGTGCTCCCGGGCCAAACACGAAAGTGCAATCTAAGGGCTGCTATGAAGCCAAACGTCCCTGCCCTTCATGGCCAGAAGGATCAAAATCTTCATCTCAGCTGCCACCACCCCTGGTGAGGAGAGACCCACCATAAAGGCCTTGATGGTGGCTAAAAGTCTAAGATCCATGTCGCCCACCCATGGCCACTTTCAGTGCAAAAAAAATAAAACGGCAGAACAAACGTGAACATTTTTTTATGGTGCTTCCCAGCAAAGTGCCAAAAAAGCGTAGTGTCAAACACTCAAAATTTATAAAAAGTACTAGTTTATGACCCCAGCGTTTTAAACAATTCTTGTCCACTAGCCAGAATCTTGATCTTAGCCAAAAGGCAGAGAATTGATATATTAAATACATGTGCAATATAAAGAAAATAAGCTAAGTGTAACTGCCCTCTCAATTGCCAGTGTATTATAAACGTAATATAAAAGAGTAGCTTAGCGTGAAGGTTACCTACAAAGTATAACATTTATATTTATAAAAAATTTCAACTGCAGACCCAAAAAAAAAAAAATCCAAGCCATTCAACAAAGTAATACGAATAAGAAATATCTTGTGACTTTAATAACCCAATGGTCAATTATGTAAAATCCTTATCACATTACTAGCGAATGATGTAAGTACTAGTTTTATTTTGTTTTTTTAAACTGAAAACAGGGATTAATCTTCTATTGCAGCTTTTGTGTTCTTTGTGGAGTCATGAAAACAATACATAAAATAACTGTAATAATAATAGGTTAGACATATAATATAACCCAGAAACTAAATTTAGGCTTGAACAGCACCATCAAACAAGGACAGTTTTTCATATGCTAAACATGTGCTTTTGGCATTAAAAAAAAAAAAAAAGGAAAACAAAGAAAGGCTTAGCATCATCAACCTCTTAACCCCTTAAGGACAGAGCCTTTGAAACATTTTTGTCCTTTCTGGACAATGGCTATTTTAACATTTCTGTGCTGTTTGTGTTTAGCAGTAATTTTCTTCTTCGTCATTTGCTGTACCCACACATATTATATATTGTTTTCATCGGGACAAAAAGGGCTTTCTATGGATGCCATATTTTTGATCATATCTTATTATATTATTAAAAAAAAATAATAAAATATGGTAAAAAAAAAAAAATACACAAATTTCTTTGTTTTTATTTGAAACAACTTCTCCTCATCGACAATAGCGAACGAAAAAACATGCTAAATAGATTCTACTATTTCTCCTGAGTACAGGGATACCACCCATGCATAGGTTTGTTGGGTTGTTTGGGGGCTAAAATGCCAAATTTGTGAGGTGCAGTTTTTTGTTTTCCAACTTGAAATTTTTACATGCAGACAGCCTGCACCCATGTCCCATTTGGGACATATTTGAAACCAGCCAGTGTATTTTACCCCATCAACCCATATATTTTTAAAAAGTAGACACCCTAGGCTATCTCAAATGGTGGTATTTTAACACTTTCCATGCACTATTTCTACCACCAGCCTTTGTCAAAGTTTGTGGTAGTAATTTTTTTGTGGTTTTTTTTCACAAACCTTGTACTTCAGACATAAATTTACAGATTTTGGTATGTGTCACTGCCAAATAACACCCCAATAAGTGTTCAGCAACATCTCTTGAGTACAGGGATACCCCCCATGCATAGGTTTGTTGGATTGTTTGGGGGGTAAAAGGCCAAATTTGGGAGGTGAAGTTTTTGGTTTTCCAATTTGAAATTTTGACATGCAGACAGCCTGCACCCATGTCCCATTTGGGACATATTTGAAACCAGCCAGTGTATTTTACCCCATCAACCCATTTATTTTTTTAAAGTAGACACCCTAGGCTATCTCAAATGGTGGTATTTTTACACTTTCCATGCACTAATTCTACCACCAGCCTTTGTCAAAGTTTGTGGTAGTAATTTTTTTGTGTTTTTTTTTCACAAACCTTGTACTTCAGACATGAATTTACAGATTTTGGTATGTGTCACTGCCAAATAACACCCCAATAAGTGTTCAGCAACATCTCTTGAGTACAGGGATACCACCCATGCATAGGTTTGTTGGGTTGTTTGGGGGGTAAAAGGCCAAATTTGGTAGGTGCCGTTTTTGGTTTTCCAAATTGAAATTTTGAAATGCAGACCGCCTGCACCCATGTCCCATTTGGGACATATTTGAAAACAGCCAGTGTATTTTACCCCATCAACCCATAGATTTTTTAAAAGTAGACACCCTACGCTATTTCAAATGGTGGTATTTTTACACTTTCCATGGACTAATTCTACCACCAGCCTTTGTCAAAGTTTGTGGTAGTAATTTTTGTGTGTTTTTTTTTCACAAATATTGTATTTTAGACATAAATTCACAGATTTTGGTATGTGTCACTGCCAAACAATAACCCAATATGTGTTCAACAACATCTCCTGAGTACAGGGATACCACCCATGCATAGGTTTGTTGGGTTGTTTGGGGGCTAAAAGGGCCACATTGTGAAGGTGCGCATTTTCAACTTGGAATATTGACGTGTAGTCAGCCTGAGCCCATCTTTCATTTGGGACTTTTTTTTAAAGTAGGACAGTGTATTTTACCACAAAAAGTATATATTTTGTAAAAGTAGACACCCTAGGCTATTTTAAATGGTGGTATTTTTACACTTTCCATGGACTAATTCTACCACCAGCCTTTGTCAAAGTTTGTGGTAGTCATTTTATTGTGTATTTTTTCCCACATACATTGCACTTTAGACACAAATTCACATATTTCGGTATGTGTCACTGACAAACAATACCACAATATATGTTCAGCAACATCTCCCGAGCACAGGGATACCACCCATGCATAGCTTTGTCAGCTTTGTTGGGTGTTGAAAGGCTACATTTGAGAGGTGCGCTTTTTGATTTTCAAACTTGGAATTTGAACATGTAGAGCAAGGAAGGGGTTAATAGCTCTTATAAGAGCCTTTGTAGTACTGTACAAGAAAATTAACCCCTAAAAATGCACAGACAAGAAAAAATGTTCTGCTGTGCAGTGATCAGTGGCAGGGAAGGGGTTAATACACTACACTATACAAAGGGTATGGCTTTTATAAAAGCCCTTGGGACTCACAATTTTTTAACATTTTATTTAATTTATTACAATTAAAAAATTATGTTATACAGATCTGTCTCTTTCCCTCACTAAAACTCAAGTGAGGAGAGGGAGGCAGATCCATATGGGTCAGAACAATATTTACGAACCAGACGAATGGTGATGCTCATCTGAGAAATCACCAAACCACCTTTGCCACTGATAGGCTGTTACTGATCGCTATACACGCGTTCAGACAGCTTCAAAAGGAATACACGTAATCCCCTAGTGGGTATAACTAACCCCTAGCGAGTCTGACAAAAAAAATGCTGATAGCAAAAAAAAATCCTTCTGCGACTAGATTGCTCCATATGCGCTGCTTAGGCAGTGACCATATGCACTGCTTAGGCAGTGACCATATGTGCTGCTTAGGAAGTGATATACGGCAAGGAAGGGGTTAATAGCTCTTAAAAGAGCCTTTGATATACTGTAATAAATCAAAGTAAAAAAAAATAACCCCTAAAAAAATGCACAGACAGCAAAAAATGTGCTGCTGTGTAAGATCACTGCGTACACAGCAATCAATTGCAGGGAAGGGGTTAAATACTGGAAACGGCTTTTATAAAAGCCTTTGGGTCTCAATTCTATTAAATATATTATAATTAAAAACTTACATTATACAGCTCTGTCTCCCTCCCTCACTAAAACTCAAGTGAGAGGGAGGCAGATCTACACGGGTCAGATCAAATATTTACAAATATTGATCTAACCAGACGAATGGTGATGCTCATCTAAGCAAACGCCAACCCGCCTTTGTCACTTATCAGCTGTTACTGATCGCTATACATGCGGTATACATCACTGTGTCTGTGTAAGGGCGTCACTGTGTCTGTGTAAGGGTGTCACTGTGTCTGTGTAAGGGTGTGTGTGTGTAAGTGTGTCACTGTCTGTGTAAAGGTGTGTGTGTAAGTGTGTCACTGTGTCTGTGTAAGTGTGTCACTGTGTGTGTAAGAGTAAGTGTGTGTAAGTGTGTCACTGTGTCTGTGTAAGGATGTGTGTGTAAGTGTGTCTGTGTAAGGGTGTCTGTGTGTCACTGTCTGTGTAAGGGTGTGTAAGTGTGTCACTGTGTCTGTGTAAGGGTGTGT
This sequence comes from Pelodytes ibericus, assembly GCA_036172795.1. Lineage (NCBI taxonomy): Eukaryota > Metazoa > Chordata > Amphibia > Anura > Pelodytidae > Pelodytes > Pelodytes ibericus. The sequence continues at coordinate 95,730,534 of CM069859.1, read as the reverse complement.
GTGTGTGTGTGTAAGTGTGTCACTGTCTGTGTAAGGGTGTGTGTGTGTGTAAGTGTGTCACTGTGTCTGTGTAAGGGTGTGTGTGTGTGTGTAAGTGTGTCACTGTGTCTGTGTAAGGGTGTGTGTGTGTGTAAGTGTGTCACTGTGTCTGTGTAAGGGTGTGTGTGTGTGTGTGTGTGTGTGTGTGTGTGTAAGTGTGTCACTGTGTGTGTAAGAGTGAGTGTGAGTAAGTGTGTCACTGTGTCTGTGTAAGGGTGTATGTGTGTGTAAGTGTGTCACTGTGTCTGTGTAAGGGTGTATGTGTGTCACTGTGTCTGTGTAAGGGTGTGTAAGTGTGTCACTGTGTAAGGGTGTCACTGTGTCTGTGTAAGGGTGTGTAAGTGTGTCACTGTGTCTGTGTAAGGGTGTGTAAGTGTGTCACTGTGTCTGTGTAAGGGTGTGTAAGTGTGTCACTGTGTCTGTGTAAGGGTGTGTAAGTGTGTCACTGTGTCTGTGTAAGGGTGTGTAAGTGTGTCACTGTGTCTGTGTGTGTGTGTGTGTGTAAGTGTGTCACTGTCTGTGTAAGGGTGTGTGTGTGTAAGTGTGTCTGTGTAAGGGTGTGTAAGTGTGTCACTGTGTCTGTGTAAGGGTGTGTAAGTGTGTCACTGTGTCTGTGTAAGGGTGTCACTGTGTGTGTAAGGGTGTATGTGTGTCACTGTGTCTGTGTAAGGGTGTGTAAGTTTGTCACTGTGTCTGTGTAAGGGTGTGTAAGTGTGTCACTGTGTCTGTGCAAGGGTGTGTGTGTGTGTGTGTAAGTGTGTCACTGTGTCTGTGTAAGGGTGTGTGTGTGTCACTGTCTGTGTAAGGGTGTGTGTGTGTGTGTGTGTGTAAGTGTGTTACTGTGTCTGTGTAAGGGTGTGTGTGTCACTGTGAATGTGTAATGGTGTGTGTGTGTGTGTGTGTGTGTGTGTGTAAGTGTGTCACTGTGAATGTGTAAGGGTGTGTGTGTGTGTAAGTGTGTCACTGTGAATGTGTAAGGGTGTGTGTAAGTGTGTCACTGTGAATGTGTAAGGGTGTGTGTGTGTGTGTGTGTGTGTGTGTAAGTGTGTCACTGTGAATGTGTAAGGGTGTGTGTGTGTAAGTGTGTCACCGTGTGTGTAAGAGTGTGTGTCGCTGTGTCTGTGTAAGGGTGTGTGCGTGTGTGTCACTGTGTGTGTAAGGGTGTGTGTGTGTCACTGTCTGTGTAAGGGTGTGTGTGTGTGTGTGTGTGTGTGTGTGTGTCACTGTGTGTGACTGCAAGGGTGTCTTTGTGTTTAAGGGTTTCAATGTGTGTTAGGGTGTCAATGTGTGACAAATTTAGAGCATGCGAGTTAAATATTTAGATGTAATTATTTTTTACACTATACATTATAGTTTTATATATGTAAAATGTATGGAGGGTTGGTGGTGTGGGAGGTGTGGCAGGTCGAGGAGGGGGGAACCAAAATGCACCTTCGCCTGTGTAGACGAAACTCCTTGCACCGGCCATGGTAGTATCATATGTTTCAATGGGTTTTTAGCTCAATAGCACTTTCCTTTTTCACTTTCACTTTGATTACTGCACTATTCATCTTGTGAAGAAGTCCTGTTTTCCGTTTTTTTCATGTTTTGAGCAGTGCAAATATGCAATGTGGAATTCTGTACAAATTGATTTGTGGATTTAATGTTTCAAAAAAATAAAATTACTTTTGGGTCGTCACATCATGACCAACACAAATGTGGGTCCTGAGGTTAGACAGGTTGAGAACCAATGCTCTAGAAGCTGTCAGCAACATTACACCCTAAATTTTTGTTTTTCAAGACACAACCTTAAGTTAGCTGTAAATCTGGGGTTAGGGTTAATATTAGGGTTATAGTTAGTTTAGGGATTGTGGTTAAAGTTAATTTAGGGTCAGCGTTATATTAGAGTTGTGGTCAAAAGGTCACTGTAGGAGAAAATGGTAAGGAAATATCAATACACTACTTTTAATTATTGCCCTATAACCTGAAAAAAAACAATAGGAATGTATGTAAACATTGACTATTTCTAAACTCAGGACTACTATTAAAATCTATTTAGCAGGTTTTTCATTTTGTAGTCGAGTAAAATATTTTTCAAGCAAAAGTTTACATTTTTTTTTTTTACATTAAATTACATAATATTTGCAAAATAATGGTATCTAAAGAAGGTTCTACTTATCCCGAAAAAAAACAATATATAATTTCCTTAGGTGCAGTAAATAAGAAAGAAAGAAATTACAACTAAACACAAACACCACAGAAGAGTAAAAAAACAAACTCTGTCCTACAGAAGTAACATTCCAAATAGTGTCGTCATTAAGGGGTTAATATTAAAACTGATGAGGAGCCTGTCCTGTAAAGAAGTTACACTAAAGGATGAGATGAGGTGAGATGAATGAACATTTCACCTCACAATTGTACAGAGACAATCCTAGTGAGTTTGCTATGCAGGGAAATTTAAAAAAAGAAAGCCGTAATGTCTTGGGACAAAACCTAATTAACCCAGGTTTAAGCAGGGAAGCCTTACTTGGTTAGCAACTGCATTATGTATAGCTAAATTGGTGAGATGAAATGTTCATCTCATCTCAACTCATCTTTTACTGAATAACCTCCAGACAGGTAAATACTGTATTAAATTAATTTACAAAAAAAAAAAGTGTTTTTTAATGTGTGCTACTACATGCATTTTCACTTTTATTTTATTGCCTGGCAAACTATTATAATATTCCATTTAGAAAGGCTAGTAAATAAACCCCATTATTGTCATCCATTAGATCCTATTGACACAGGATGGGGAAGGCTTGATAACAAAAAAATACTTATCCTACATTGGGTTGCTTATCCAAACAAATCTATGTGTGTTTTATAATAAACATTTGTAAAGCTCTGTTAAAAAACATAATCAGCCGTCTAGACTGCTTAGTGAATATATAATTATCCCACGGGACAATAATTGACAGTAGTTTCTAACATAGAGCAGGGAAAATGCAATCCCTTTGATTATGCAACCTCTTACAAAACACAAATGATCAATTACACAAAACACATTTTGTTTTCTCTCCATGTTTAAACTTTTTTAAACTGTAAAGGGAGCGGAGTTAGAGCAGAGTGTTATGGGTTAAATAATCAGTATATATATATATATATATGCTGTCCTTGCACATTCTCTGCACTGCAATGACAGCTAAGAGCTTTACCCGCTTGTTAGATCCTGCTGCACATTGAGAAATCGCTCCCGCAAGTTCTCAAACATCTTGCCGCGCACAGAAGACAGACGCTAACACGATGTCAGGGTTGCCTGTCAGTCCTGCAGCACCATAGCCACAATTAGTAAGCGATGTGATGTTATGCAGGTCTTCCTCCTTCACCAGCCACGCCCCGGCCACTAACGCGTCACGGTCACAAGGGGAGGGCGGGGCCGGAACAGCTCAAACACACTAACAGATTATGATGTCGCGAGGGATAATCGTCGTCCGGAAATAACCTGTTCCTTGCCGCGCTGACAGTGATTACTTTGCTGCCAGCAGAGAGCAGCAGATCTCAGTAAAACTGGAGTATTACAGTAAAGCTATTGAGTGGCGAATATATTGTTCTTTATTGTTATGATATCATATTTCTGGCTATATGCTGATTTGTTACTGTAGTGTGAGTGACATTACTGGTACTGTACTCATTGTACTGTATGAGTAGGGTGACAACATTTTATATCTGCCATTTAGGGACACAGAATGTAACAGATGATATTACACACGCGTGCTTAGATTTAATATCTATATATATTTATATTATATCACAATATCAGTGACTTCCCACTTCTATTTAGCTTGGGGGCAAAGATGGCACTGAAAAGCTACCTGGTAACAAAGATGGCACTATAAAGAAAGAAAGTGTGACACTAACCCAAATTACATACAGTGTAATATAAACAGTGAACAAATTTAAAAGTCAGTGAATAAAGTGAAAAAGTAATTAAATTATACTCCTCCTCTGGCACTGCAGCAACCGTTAAAGTGCTCCTCGGGCACTTGGCTCAGAGAAGTGGATCCAGCTGTTATTTCTTCAAAGAGAAGTGCCTGAGTTTCTCATCCTGGTGGCAGCAGGAAAGAAGTTTACCTCTCAGGACTTTTTAACGCAAGTTGCACTTTCAGTGCTATATATTCTGTACGTGTATTCATTGTTTTTATTGCCTGGTTTGTGTTAGCCACTGCGCAATGGTTTTTTAATGTTTTTTAGATGGAATGATTAAAACCGACTGACTACAATATTCTGATGAGCCTGATTTCATTATCCGTTTGTGAGTGTACCCCTGCAGAAATTTATAATACATCCAATTACATTTAAACTGTGTTGCACTATTGTTGTTTTCGGTTTTTCTTCCCGGTACATGCGCCCCAAATCTGTCTTGTTTAACAAAGATGGCACTGACAGGTTTTGGCACTGACAAGCTGTCTAGTAGCAGAGATGGCACTGACAAGCTGTTTGGGGTCAGATATGTCACTGACACAGCTGCCCTCGGCCCCTTGGATGTATCTTGTGTATTTCCAGGGGGAGTTGTGTTCTGGCTGTTTGAAATACATCGTGCCTCCGAGTGACAGGCATGCTCTGGACTGGCAGGTCGCCTGTCACTAAGGGGCACAGTACGCCCTGCTGATGCGTTTCACCTGGTGGGCTTCATCAGAGGGGATGGAGTTGTAGAAATGGTCAAGTGTGCTCTAAATTGTGTTAATCGTGGTATTTTAATTGTAATGAACTGTCTACCGGACGTAGTAGAGCCTCTGCTCGTTATGGGAAGATGCTCTGCTTGTAACAGCTGTAACAGATTAACACCTCTGGAACCTTCTCTATATGTTTGTGAACTCTGAAGCGTTAGTGCTGATATGCTCGATATATAGTTCCAAATCAGATTATGCTTTGAAATACACTGTAAGTACCGCATTTGCTCGAATATAAGACAAGGTTTTTTTCAGAGGAAATTCTCTGAAAAAGATCCCTCATCTTATATTCAAGGTCATCTTATAGTCTGACCCAGGACCGGCCTTAGGGGTGTGCGACCTGTGTGAGCGCACACCCCAGGGGGCGCCACACACACACACACAAAAACACTGCTGGATCCAGGGAGGAGGCGGAGCTCACCGTGTGTGAGGTGTAGCAGCGTCTGCTTCACCGGGAGCCACAGGCAGCATGAGTAAGTGCTGCTCGCTCTCCCTCATGATGCTTCACAGGGTGGGGCGGAGCTACACCTCTCACCCGCTGAGCTCCGCCCCCTCCCCTTAAATAAAAATGGGAGGGTGAGGGAACAGAGGAGGGGGGGAGCGAAAACAGAGGAAGGGTGGGAGATAGAACAGAGGATAGGGGAGAGAGGACAGAGGAAAGGGGGTGGGGAGAGAACAGATATGGGGGAGTTGGAGAGAGACAGACATGGCAAGGAAGATGAAAGGGACAAACATGGGAAGGGAGAGGAGACACATGGATGGAGAGAAAAGAGCTTCCACCCAGCAAGTATTTCTGGAACCTTGCTCTTTGTACCCTAATAGCAGACAGGACCACTATCAGTAAGGTACAGCAAGAATGAACAACAACTTTATTGGAACAGAAAACAGAATCTAATATACAGATGTAATCAAGTTAACATAACTCAACCATCTATTAACATACAATACAACAGAAACCAAACAGCAATTAATCAACGTTGCTACGGATATAGAAAACCATATCATAATCAGTATAACAGTAAATTCAATTAACACAGAACAATTGATGTTGGAGTAAACTATCAATTATTGCCACTGACACATTGTAATCTTTCACATCCTGGTGTACTCACAGTATTATTACACATAAACCAATACACTAACAGAATCTGACTAAATAACAATATTAAGCCAGGGCCCATAATCTATAGGTAGGTGTTTGGCCCTAAGGCCCCTCCAAGAACCCCTGTCACAGTGGATCTCTGTTTCGTGACAGTAATTAAATACCTAATATATGTAATATAATAATTAGGTTGTTTCAGGTGTTTTATTGAAAAGTTTTGCTTTAATCAGATAGCTGTAGAATGTAAAATTATACATATATTTTCAATTGTGTAAAATTTTAAGTTTAATTAATATAACCAATTACCATAATATAGATTTTTAGACCCTTATTCTTGTTGGGAATCTTGTTTTAGCCTTGTTTATTCTCATTTAAATGTTAAATGAGTTCTGATATTACCAGCTTCTTAATAATTACATTTGAAGGCTTTCATATATATGAGATAAATTCAAAGACTAAAAGAAAAGTTTTCTACAAAATAATTCCCCTAACAGATCTACAGATCTCTATGTTACACCGGAAATAGATTGGTGAGTCTACTCAGTAAAGAGAGAATTGCAGGGTATTGAGATGGGAATTTCAGACTTTTGGCCAGTGTAGCCGCTGAATTTTTCCAACTCAGCTTTGGCCTTAAGTTTGAAATTCCTGTCTCAGTTCCCTGCATTTCTCTCTTTATTGAGTAGACCCTTAGATCTTGTTTTTATACATTTTTGAATGTATTCATATAGAGGTCTAGAAAAAGTTATACTTTTTTTGTACTTGGCATTTTACCATAACCCAAAATAATGGTGCTTATTTTATCTATCTTGGAAGGCTGAAGGTCTGTGTTAATCCCAGAAGATTGAACAGATTCTACCGCTGGTGCACACTGAGCTATCTCCTGGTCTGTCAGTGCTCTGTGAAACATTTCACTTATGGCTGCAAATTTCTCATACCTGCATGCTTCTTGTGAGAACAACTAAAAAGTTTTTTAACCCTTGCTTCCAGGGTTATCCATTAATATTTTTTAACTTTAATTTAATTTTAACCCTATCCCTTATGCTAAAAAATATTTAATTTTAACCCTATAGGCTAATATAGCTAAATAACCTGTTTTTAATTAATTAAATATGTATTTTAAATATTTTCCATTGCAATGCTACTAAACTACCACTAGGGGCAGTCAAGTAGCATATTCAGAGCGACGGAAGTGAAGTTACTTTCACTTCCGAAGCTCAGACCGGCAGAGGGCTTAGCCATATTGACGAAGCAGCATAGAAATTTTGGTGCTGGCTATTAATAGACCAGCACTGTTAAAGCGGTTTTCGCGATCGTTGATCACGAAAACCGCTTCCTAAGATCAAAAGGTGTTGCTGAAATGCCTGGCCGTGTAGGCATTCAGCAACACCTTAAAATCGTTGGTGTGATCTTCGTGGCCGCTCGGCCGCTTCGATGAGCGGCCACATCCTCACGATGTAAGGGCAGCGCTGCTGTAAAGATGGCGCTGCCCTTCTGCTGGAGCCGGCAACGGAAGTGACGTAATGTCACTTCCGTTGCATCAGAGGGGGGGGGCTTCACTCGGCAGACCCTATCAGGGTGCCGATTAGAATGGCAAGTGCTCAGATGAGCACTTGCCATTCGTTGTCAAAGGCAATATTTACAAATATTGCCTTTGACAGTGTTAGATCTGCCTCCCTCTCCTCACTTGCGTTCTGGTGAGGGAGAGAGACAGATCAGTATTGTTATAGTCAGTTATATTAGTTATTTTCTATATTTTAATAAATTGTGAGACCCAAAGGCTTTTTTCAAAGCCATTCCCTGTGTTTAACCCCTTCCCTGCTTTTTGATCACTGTGTAAAATAGTGATCTTGCACACCAGCACATTTTTGCTGTCTGTGCAGTTTTTTTTAGAGGTTAATATTTTTTTACTGTATTTATTACAGTGCTATTAACCTCTTCTTTGCCGTAGATCATTGCTTTTCATTGATCCGGCTTGCAGCAGTACTTTTTTGCTGTCTGTATATTTTTTTTTTGAAACCCGCTAGGGGCAATTGAACCCGCTAGGGGGCCACGTAAAGTAAAATTTTAATACATTTATATTATTATGTCTGAGCGCATGTACAGCGCTGAGGAGGCTTATGCCATCCTCGCCTCAGATTCTGAGGCCACTGACACAGGGTCAGATTTTGACCCTGGTCAGTTTACCGATACATCTTCTAGTGATGTATCAGTGGCTGCTGGGCCCCCTGCCACAAGGAGTCGTGAGACTCCGGATGGCAGTGCTGCTGAGGAGTGGATAGTGCCTAATCGCTATAGGCCAACTATCCCTCCTTTTACCCCAGTTCCTGGCATCAGTACTGATGTTACAGGATTTACTCCCCTCCAGTTTGTCCAAATTTTTCTGGGGGATGATATACTGGGGGAGATTGTCTCCCAGTCTAATCTATATGCCCAGCAGTTCCACGCTGCTCACCCAACTTCATTTTTGGGAAGGCAGCAATGGGTCCCCATTGACGTGCCAGAATTTCTAAAATTCTGGGCACTAACAATGTTGATGGGTATTATAAAGAAACCCTCCATTCGCTCCTACTGGAGCACAAGCCCCATCTGCAGTACCCCCATTTACGCCCAGTCTATGGGCAGGCAGCGGTATGAAATGCTTCTTCATTTCATGCATTTCAATGATAATAGCCTGTGTCACCCTAGAGAGCACCCCCAGTTTGACAGGCTATTTAAAATCCGCCCCCTGATTACCCACCTCTCTGCCAGGTTTGCAGAGGCTTATACACCTAAAAGGGATATATGCGTGGATGAATCTCTGATGAAGTACAAGGGAAGGTTGAGATTCAAGCAATATATCCCTTCCAAGCGCTCCAGATATGGAGTGAAGGTGTATAAGCTCTGCGAGAGCGAGAGTGGGTACACTCAGGCCTTCCGGGTATATGAGGGAAAAGATAGCCATCTTGACCCTCCAGGCTGCCCAGAACATCTGGGAGCAAGTACCAAGATTGTGTGGGACCTTCTCCTACCCCTTATGAACAAGGGGTACCACTTGTATGTTGATAATTTTTATACAAGTGTACCACTGTTCAAGTTGCTTTATTGTTTTGAAACAGTGGCTTGCGGTACTATTCGTTCTAACCGCAAAGGGTTCCCACAGCAATTGGTACGTACCCGGCTACAAAGGGGGGAGACCTCAGCTCTGCGCCAAGAAGAGCTCTTGGCATTAAAATTCAGGGATAAAAAGGATGTGTGCATGCTCAGCACCATCCATGATGAGAGGACTGTGCAGGTTGCAGTCCGTGGCAGAGCTGAGGTCATCCAAAAGCCAGTGTGCATCAGGGCCTATAATAGGTATATGGGTGGAGTTGATCTGTCAGATCAACTCCTACAGCCCTATCTTATTATGAGGAAGACGAAGGCATGGTATAAGAAGGTCGCAATTTACCTGCTACAAGTTGCGACCTACAATGCGTTTGTGTTGCACAAAACAGCAAACCCCGGAATTAAGCTGTCATTTTTACAGTTTCAGCTTCAGATAATTTCGGGGATCTTATACCAAGATGCACCTGGTCCCCGGGCGGTGATTGGGGGAAACAGACTTGGGGCTACCCATTTTATTTTTAAAATTCCCCCAACTGACAAGAAGCAGAACCCCCAGAAAAGATGCAGAGTCTGTTATAGCAGGGGACAAAGAACGGATACAACCTTTTATTGTCCTGACTGCACTGGGAAGCCAGGACTCTGCATCGGTACCTGCTTCAAAGTGTACCACACAGTTGCCCATTTTTAATTTTTTTTTAGTCCTTTATTTTTCTGCCTTTTATATTTTTAAGTTTTACTGCTCCAGATTTTTAGTTTTTATGTGTACTGCTCTAGAGTTTCAAATTTTATAAACACTCTCAATTTCAATCCAAATTACCACATCTTACAACTGACTGAACCTTCCCAAAAATCCTGGCAAACCTATGCATGGGGGGCATGGATGTACTCAGGAGGCCTGGCAGAAAACAAACTGGGGTGTTTTCTTGAAGTAACTTAGAACAGGCTCTCCTAAATCACAGTCAAAATGCAATGTATGTGTAAAATATTGTTTTGAAAAAAGACCACCAAACACTTCCAACAACTGATTTTGCAAACATGGTTGCATCAAAGACATCAAAACACCCCATATGCAATACCTTGGGGTGTCAACATTTCAAATATACACAGCTTTCTGAAAATCAAACTAAATTGGGGTATGCAATGGGCCCCAAACTAAAGATAGGCCTATCAGAACATATACGCTCAATTTAAAACCAAATGACCAAGTTCAATAATTGTGACTGAACCTTCCCAAAAATCCGGCAAACCTATGCATGGGGGGCATGGGTGTACTCAGGAGGCCTGGCAGAAAACAAACTGGGGTGTTTTCTTGAAGTAACTTAGAACAGGCTCTCCTAAATCACAGTCAAAATGCAATGTATGTGTAAAATATTTTTTTGAAAAAAGACCACCAAACACTTCCAACAACTGATTTTGCAAACATGGTTGCATCAAAGACATCAAAACACCCCATATGCAATACCTTGGGGTGTCAACATTTCAAATATATACAGCTTTCTGAAAATCAAACTAAATTGGGGTATGCAATGGGCCCCAAACTAAAGATAGGCCTATCAGAACATATACGCTCAATTTAAAACCAAATGACCAAGTTCAATAATTGTGACTGAACCTTCCCAAAAATCCGGCAAACCTATGCATGGGGGGCATGGGTGTACTCAGGATGCCTGGCAGAAAACAAACTGGGGTGTTTTCTTGAAGTAACTTAGAACAGGCTCTCCTAAATCACAGTCAAAATGCAATGTATGTGTAAAATATTTTTTTGAAAAAAGACCACCAAACACTTCCAACAACTGATTTTGCAAACATGGTTGCATCAAAGATATCAAAACACCCCATATGCAATACCTTGGGATGTCAACATTTCAAATATATACAGCTTTCTGAAAATCAAACTAAATTGGGGTATGCAATGGGCCCCAAACTAAAGATAGGCCTATCAGAACATATACGCTCAATTTAAAACCAAATGACCAAGTTCAATAATTGTGACTGAACCTTCCTAAAAATCCGGCAAACCTATGCATGGGGGGCATGGGTGTACTCAGGAGGCCTGGCAGAAAACAAACTGGGGTGTTTTCTTGAAGTAACTTAGAACAGGCTCTCCTAAATCACAGTCAAAATGCAATGTATGTGTAAAATATTGTTTTGAAAAAAGACCACCAAACACTTCCAACAACTGATTTTGCAAACATGGTTGCATCAAAGACATCAAAACACCCCATATGCAATACCTTGGGGTGTCAACATTTCAAATATATACAGCTATCTGAAAATCAAACTAAATTGGGGTATGCAATTGGCCCCAAACTAAAGATAGCCCTATCGGAACATATACGCTCAATTTCAAACCAAATTACCAAGTTCAATAATTTTGACTGAACCTTCCCAAAAATTCTGGCAAACCTATGCATGGGTGGTATCCCTGAACTCAGGAGATGTTGTAAAACACAAATTTGGGTATTGTTTGGCAGTGACATATACCAAAATCTCAGAATACATGCCTGAAATACTGTGTGTGTGGAATAACAACACAAAAATAAATACTACCCAAAAGATTGACAAAGGCTGGTGGTAGAATTAGTGTATGGAAAGTGTAAAAATACCACCATTTGAAATACCCTAGGGCGTCTAATGTTCAGAAATATATGGTTTGATGGGGTAAAATACACAGGCTGGCTTCAAAAATGTCCCAAATAGGACAAGTCAAAAATCCAATTTGGAAAACCAGAATGGACAAATTCCAAATGTGACTTTTAAACCCCCAAACAAGGTGACAAACCTATGCATGGGTGGTATCCCTCTACTCAGGAGATGTAGCTGAACATACATTGAGGTGTTGTTTGGCAGTGACACATACCAAAATCTGAGAATTCATGGCTGAAGTACAATGTGTGTGAAAAAAAACAAAATTACTATCCAAAAGATTGACAAAGGCTGGTGGTAGAATTGGTGCATAGAAAGTGTTAAAATACCACCATTTGAAATACCCTAGGGTGTCTAGTTTTCAAAAATATATGGTTTGATGGGGTAAAAATATACAGGCTGGCTACAGAAATGTCCCAAATGGGACATGGGTGCAGGTTGTCTGCAAGTCAAAATTCCAAGTTGGAAAACCAAAAAGTGCACCTCTCAACTGTGGCCTTTTAGCCCCCCAACAAAATGACAAACCTATACATGGGTGGTATCCCTGTACTCGGGAGATGTTGCTGAATACACATTGGAGTGTTTTTTGGCCGTGACCCATAGCAGGAGCTTTGAATTTATATCTGAAATACAATGTATGTGAAAAAAAACACACAAAAAAGTACTACCAAAAAGTTTGACAAAGGCTGGTGGAACAATTAGTGCATGGAAAGTGTTAAAATACCACCATTTGAAATACCCTAGGGTGTCTAGTTTTCAAAAATATATGGTTTGATGGGGTAAAAATATACAGGCTGGCTTCAGAAATGTCCCAAATGGGACATGGGTGCAGGTTGTCTGCAAGTCAAAATTCCAAGTTGGAAAACCAAAAAGTGCACCTCTCAACTGTGGCCTTTTAGCCCCCCAACAACATGACAAACCTATACATGGGTGGTATCCCTGTACTCGGGAGATGTTGCTGAATACACATTGGAGTGTTTTTTGGCCGTGACCCATAGCAGGAGCTGTGAATTTATATCTGAAATACAATGTATGTGAAAAAAAAGTACTACCAAAAAGTTTGACAAAGGCTGGTGGTACAATTAGTGCATGGAAAGTGTTAAAATACCACCATTTGAAATACCCTAGGGTGTCTAGTTTTCAAAAATATATGGTTTGATGGGGTAAAAATATACAGGCTGGCTTCAGAAATGTCCCAAATGGGACATGGGTGCAGGTTGTCTGCAAGTCAAAATTCCAAGTTGGAAAACCAAAAAGTGCACCTCTCAACTGTGGCCTTTTAGCCCCCCAACAACATGACAAACCTATACATGGGTGGTATCCCTGTACTCGGGAGATGTTGCTGAATACACATTGGAGTGTTTTTTGGCCGTGACCCATAGCAGGAGCTGTGAATTTATATCTGAAATACAATGTATGTGAAAAAAAAGTACTACCAAAAAGTTTGACAAAGGCTGGTGGTACAATTAGTGCATGGAAAGTGTTAAAATACCACCATTTGAAATACCCTAGGGTGTCTAGTTTTCAAAAATATATGGTTTGATGGGGTAAAAATATACAGGCTGGCTACAGAAATGTCCCAAATGGGACATGGGTGCAGGTTGTCTGCAAGTCAAAATTACAAGTTGGAAAACCAAAAAGTGCACCTCTCAACGGTGGCCTTTTAGCCCCCCAACAACATGACAAACCTATACATGGGTGGTATCCCTGTACTCGGGAGATGTTGCTGAATACACATTGGAGTGTTTTTTGGCCGTGACCCATAGCAGGAGCTGTGAATTTATATCTGAAATACAATGTATGTGAAAAAAAAGTACTACCAAAAAGTTTGACAAAGGCTGGTGGTACAATTAGTGCATGGAAAGTGTTAAAATACCACCATTTGAAATACCCTAGGGTGTCTAGTTTTCAAAAATATATGGTTTGATGGGGTAAAAATATACAGGCTGGCTACAGAAATGTCCCAAATGGGACATGGGTGCAGGTTGTCTGCAAGTCAAAATTACAAGTTGGAAAACCAAAAAGTGCACCTCTCAACTGTGGCCTTTTAGCCCCCCAACAACATGACAAACCTATACATGGGTGGTATCCCTGTACTCGGGAGATGTTGCTGAATACACATTGGAGTGTTTTTTGGCCGTGACCCATAGCAGGAGCTGTGAATTTATATCTGAAATACAATGTATGTGAAAAAAAAGTACTACCAAAAAGTTTGACAAAGGCTGGTGGTACAATTAGTGCATGGAAAGTGTTAAAATACCACCATTTGAAATACCCTAGGGTGTCTAGTTTTCAAAAATATATGGTTTGATGGGGTAAAAATATACAGGCTGGCTACAGAAATGTCCCAAATGGGACATGGGTGCAGGTTGTCTGCAAGTCAAAATTCCAAGTTGGAAAACCAAAAAGTGCACCTCTCAACTGTGGCCTTTTAGCCCCCCAACAACATGACAAACCTATACATGGGTGGTATCCCTGTACTCGGGAGATGTTGCTGAATACACATTGGAGTGTTTTTTGGCCGTGACCCATAGCAGGAGCTGTGAATTTATATCTGAAATACAATGTATGTGAAAAAAAAGTACTACCAAAAAGTTTGACAAAGGCTGGTGGTACAATTAGTGCATGGAAAGTGTTAAAATACCACCATTTGAAATACCCTAGGGTGTCTAGTTTTCAAAAATATATGGTTTGATGGGGTAAAAATACACAGGCTGGCTTCAGAAATGTCCCACATGGGACATGGGTGCAGGTTGTCTGCAAGTCAAAATTCTAAGTTGGAAAACCAAAATGCGCACCTCTCAAATGTGGCCTTTTAGCCCCTCAACAACATGACAAACCTATGCATGGGTGGTATCCCTGTACTCGGGAGATGTTGCTGAATACACATTGGAGTGTTTTTTGGCAGTGTCCTATAGCAGGAGCTGTGAATTTATGTCTGAAGTACAATGTGTGTGAAAAAAACCACACAAAAAAAGTACTACCAAAAAGTTTGACAAAGTCTGGTGGTAGAATTAGTGCATGGAAAGTGTTAAAATACTCCTATTTGAAATACCCTAGGGTGTCTAGTTTTCAAAAATATATGGTTTGATGGGGTAAGATACACAGGCTGGCTTCAGAAATGCCCCAAATGGGACATGGGCACAGGTTTTCTGCACATCAAAATTCCAAGTTGGAAAACCAAAAAGCGCACCTCTCAAATGTTGCCTTTTAGCCCCCCCAAAACATGGCACACCTATGCATGGGTGGTATCCCTGTACTCAGGAGAAATAGTAGAATCTATTTAGCAGGTTTTTTCATTGACATTTGTAAATGAGTCAAACATTTTTCAAATAAAAGTCAGAAACTAATTTTTTTTTGTTATTTTTCAACATATTTTATTAATTTTTTTATATAATATTATAAGATATGATCAAAATTATGGTATCTAAAGAAAGCCCTTCTTGTGCTGATAAAAACAATATATAATTTTTGTGGGTACAACAAATGACAAATGAGAAGATTACAGCTAAACACGAACAGCTCAGAAATGTTAAAATAGCCATTGTCCAGAATGAGCAAAAATGTTTCAAAGGCTCTGTCCTTAAGGGGTTAACTAAAATAGTAGGCTTTGCAAACACATCAACAATTAAATGTTTCTAGAAATAAGGTTCAGCACTTGACTATAGAACTTGGAATAGTAGATTCATGACAATCAGCAAAGCCCCACTAAACTTTTCTGTATGCCAGCTGATGGAACAGGCTACCGATAAATGTTTTTCAAACACTGAGACGTTACAGATAAAGGAACAACCACTTAGCCACTAATGATACTGAAGTAACCATGTGAGGAAGTGCAGAGGAAATATTCTGCTACTCTCCTATGCTTTCCATTACATTTTAAGAGACACAAATACTCAGTACCATTGAGAAAACTCATACAAAAAGCCTTGGTCACCAGGATATGTTTGTAGCATTATGGTGTGATTGTTGAGAGCTATCAGACACAAAATGGAACCAGACATTTACATAAAAGTCTACCTACATGTCATGAAATCTCTTAAAAAACCTATGTGATAAATCCTATGGAAAATTCCTAAACAATATAACACACAGTGAATAATATGCTTTGAAAAATGGATAGAGTTTTTTGCTTCTGAATCTAATGAATGAACTGCAGCTTTATAAATCAAAGACTAATGATCGTAAAATACTATAACTAACAATGAAGTCTACTGTAATGCCAGGTACTTGGTTTCAAATATTGCACATGGCAAATGTCACTTTGATTTATGAAATACACACTTTTATAATAAAAAAAACATGTCATGCTAACCTTTCATATGGGTAAATGTACTGGGATTTAGATTAAAACCTACTGGGATGTGTCTCTGCAATTTTTAAAGCAAAGGATTGTACTATGGTATAATCACCACAGATGAAAACAAGAAGGTTTTAATCTTCTGAAATGTTCGCTTTAGATTTGATTTCCTCCAGATAAAAATAAATGATAGAACTTGTGCAGAGCAAATTCAATTCTGGACTAAGCAAAGCTCCCAGGAGTCATACTCTGAAAAGCATAATTGATGTGCCGCTGTCATATTATGTCATGCGCATACAAACATACAGTTAAGCCTAATGTAATTCCCTTTCATGCCAGACTGGTGCTGTGCTATGAACTAATATTCTTTTTTCTCTGAAATAAGAGTGGAAAATTAATCGCACAGAATTGCCCAACAGCTTTAATTCCTCTACTATTGCAGTACTTTGTCATCAATTAAATATAAGATATAGATGTTAAGGATACACTTACTGTTGTTTTTGACTCCTTTCTAAAAAAGGTCCATAAAATTCAAACGTGCTGTACTGTCACAATTAACTAGCTATACAACATTTGTATACAATATATATTAGTACTAACTCATACAGACGGGTAAGATCTTTGGTTCTGTGGTAGAAACAGAAGCCAAAATAATAGAAAAACAGTGATTTGAATTTTAGAAAGGGTCAGTTAGAACCAGAAAGATAATACAGAACAAGGTTATGGATCCCAATGAGCAAGTACAACATCGGTGGAAAGACCAGATCTTGGAGATGTTCCACAGGTGAATACAACAGGTTTTGTTTAGCAACTAGATGTTGGAGTTGAATGGGAGAGCAGAATTGGCATTTACTGCAAGGCAATGTGCTTAGATAGGGAGAGATTGTGACTTTATCAATCAGAGAGAGATTTCTGGTGTTGTGCTTGAAGAGAGATCACTAGTCTAGGTGTAATGTACAGTGGGTACAGAGCCAGACATAACAGAAAAATATTTAAATGGAAAAAGCATAACTAGAAAATCAGAATTTAAGCTAATACGAATCCCTAATCATGCCGAATAGATTTCTTGACATGTTTTCCTAAAAGTAAATGAAAATGTAATGCAAAAACTAATGCTAGTTACTACCCTTATGTTAGAAACTATTCACTGTTATGCTTTGCCTTACAAGCACTATAGATAAGGCTATACTTAATCATGAGTAAGCACAGGCAATGAGCTTTATTCAGTAACATGCATTATCACTTCTCTTTTAACCCCTACATAGAGGCATTGTAGCAACACTGAAAGAGGAAAAAAAGCGACCTTTCGCTTTCTTTGCTCTTTTTAGTGCATGATGTTCCAGGCACGTCATCTGTAACTAACTTCATGTTTATGCAGGACGTGCCTGGCACGTCATCTGTTGTTAAGGGGTTAACTTAAAATGTTCTATGGTATTCAATAACCAGGGATAATTGAACAGAACTCACTGCTAGTTAACATAACAGAGAAAACGTTCCTGTCTTGCTTACTTAAAATGCCGCTGAATTTGATAGCATTTAAGGCAGAGGCATAACTAGAAACCACCAGGCCCCGGTGCAGAAATTGCCCTGGGGCCCCCCGATTCCACCATGCAACTCCACCCCAGAAATCTCACTTACATGCCTTTGTGCCTGGCCTTGTCTTATATCTAGGGTAGCTTTATGCCCATCCCATGCATGCTTAAACTCATTTACTCTATTAACCTCTACCACTTCTACTGGAAGACTATTCCATGCATCCACTACCCTCTCAGTAAATTAATACTTTCATTAGTCCCTGGTCTTATCTTATATCAAGGATAGCCTTATGCTCATTCCATGCATGCTTAAGCTCCTTAATGTATTAATCTCTACCAAGGAAAACTATTCCAACTATTTTCATATGTAATGAAAATATTATTGAAAAATTGTTAAATTCTTATTTTTATTATGTTCCTATGCACCCGCATTGCACCTAAAGTTCTTAACACATAACTATACAGTACCCACAGCACTTGGCTTGTACTCATATTGCACCCACACGATTTGGCATGTCATGGTGTAAATTTGCCCGCCAGAACATACCACATTGTCACTTTGTTCCACCGAACTACCCCTGCAGAACATGCAACGGTGTCATTTACCCCTATAGTACATGTTATTTTGTCCCACAGAACATGCCACAGTATCACTTTGGCCACAGCAAATTTGCCAATTAATATGCCACAGCCAATTTTCCCATTAATATGCCACTATGACCTTCCCATAAGTATGCCACAGCCAGAATGTCAATATGCCACAGCCAATTTCCCATTATTATGCCACTATTAGCCTGCCCATAAATATGCCACAGCCAATTTCACATTAATATGCCACTATAAGCCTTCCCATTAATATGCCACAGACAATGTGTCCATTAATACACTACCACCCTCCTCCCCCTCCTCCCCAGTACTCACCTGGCAGTCTCCTCCATGTTTTATTTTGCCATTAATATTCCAGTATTATTTTACCATTCATTTGCTAGTATTATTTTGCCCATCATTTGCTAGTCATATTTTACCCTTCATTTGCCATTCATTTGCCAGTATTATTTTGCCCATCATTTGCTAGTCATACGTTGCCCATTTGCCAGTGTTATTTTGCCCATAATTTGCTAGTCATATGTTGCCCATTTGCCAGTGTTATTGTGCCCATTTGCTAGTCATATTTTGCCCTTCATATTTTGCCCATAATTTGCCAGTCATATTTTGGCCATTTGCCAGTCATATTTTGCTCACCATTTGCCGGTCATCATTTGCCAGTCATATTTTGCCCATCATTTGCTAGTCATATTTTGCCTATTTGCCAGTGTTATTTTGCCCATTTGCCAGTGTTATTGTGCCCATTTGCCAGTCATATTTTGCCCACCATTTGCCAGTCATATTTTGCCCACCATTTGCCAGTCATATTTTGCCCAACATTTGCCAGTAATATTTTGCCCATCATTTGCTCGTTGATGTGCCAGTTAAACACCCCTTCCCCTTCCCCAGTACTTACCTGTATGCTGCTCGTCGGCATCCATTGGATCTGCCGGCTGCTACCCAATAGTGACTGTCTCCATGTGCTTTGGGCCCCAAGAATGAATGGGCCCTGGGCAGCTGCCCCATTTGCCCACACTTTTTTTTTTTACATTTTTTTTTTTGCAGGGGTCAACAGGGCAGCTGGGCCCCCTGGAGTGACGGGCCCGGTCGCAGCTGTGACCCCTGAACTAACAGTAAGTACGCCACTGATTTAAGGCATGCCAGACACATGGATGGCTGTGAAGTCACAAACCTGCTTTTTAATATCGGCAGAGTTGCTGATGTAACCGAGATAACTAAGACTATAAAACTGGCATTTGAGCATATATGGATCATTTTTGAACAATAAATCCTTTTATATGTCAAAGCTTTTTTTGTATTCTCCCTGACATTCTCCCTCATACACACTTATAGACCCAAGTGTGCCACATTCATGACCAAAAACGTAACCATTGTACCCTTTGAAATATTCCTTCTTTTGGCTCCTGTGATGCTTACATCATCCTAACTCAATGTAATCAGTTCTTTTCATTTATTTTCCTTTCAGATGGAAATGAATTGATATGTGACAGACGAGATAGTGCCCTCTATCAACCTGGCACACTGCCTGACTCCTGAAGAAGTCACAGGTCTGGGAAATCATCATTCAGGGGATTGTGAACTTTTCAAAGAAGCTTCTTAGAATGAAAGAAACTCATCCATTCCCGTTGATTGTTTCATTAATTTCAAGATTTTCTGTCAGCACAAGTCATTCAGAGAAGGTTTGGATTTGGAAGTAAGAAAGTGGTTTCACCTCTTCTCACACTGAAAACGTCATATTTTAATTACAAAATCTGCCCCTTAGATTAAGTTTATAAATTGTATTTGATAACAATTAGCTTCGAGTGTCATAGTTAACATCTAATTTTCAAAGAGAAGCTCAAAGCTGCATAGCAATTATTGTTGCTTAAGGGCATAGTATGAATTTTTAAAATTAATTCACAGTTCTTTAACTTTCAAAGAGTAAAAGATGGGAACATTATATTGCTCCCAAATGCATTTCCACATTCCATCAGCATTTAAGTGCCTCTTACTATTTTTGAATACTTTGTATGAGTTATTTTGTGGTCATGTAGTTTGCATGGCGAAATAACAGATAATAATTAATTGCATTTCAACATTCAAAATGCAATTTTCTAAATTGTCCCCACTGATATGAAATTTTGATCTTTATTATTCTTTACATGCTGAACTGTTCAGGAGCAACACTTGTGAATGTGAGTGTGATAGTTCAGAGGACCAGGTTAATAAATGAATATTTATGTATCTCCATCAGGATATTTGTATCAGATCCCAGATATCTTGAAACTTCACCAAAACAAGGTAGCATAAAGAGCCAGATGATGCTTGTAAACCAGGTGGGTATTTGTATTGTAGATGTAAAAATACACCAAATGGTTTTGACAGTATCGCGTCTTTTTCAGCATGCTTTACCTTGAAATTGGCGTGCTAGCTCCGAAACTGGATAAACGCAAAGTTAATACAAAAATGCAGAGAGTTGCATAAATATATATAATCAGTATGTAACTTAGTTAAGCAGACAGATGTTTGGAACCACAATGCAGAGTCTGAAGGAGGATAGAAGTCTACAGAATAGAGCACCAGAGACACGGGCCGAGGTGTTTATCTTGACACCTCGAGGTTGAGCCTGAGATTCCAAGCCATCATGGACCTGTGTTGCACCGACTGAGCCTCCGGAGACCAGGAATCAATACAATGAGAGCAACTAGACGGGAAGAAGTGAAACACAGGAACAGCATGACAGGAAAGAAGAAGGAGAATGCTGGAACCAGTGAATCAAAAATTGCAATGGATGAGACAGGGCAAAGTCAGGAAACAAACTGAAGTCAGTATAGGCAGCAGAAACCACAGAATACCAGGAAGAGGTTGAGTTCAGGATTGGAGAAGGCACGAAAAACAAAGAAAGCTGGGTGAGAATAATGAGGAAAAACTGTAAATTGGTACTGGAGCCAAAACTGGAAACCAAGGGCAAGCAAAACAACAACTGCTAACTACCAGGAACAACCCGCAGGGAAGATCAAGTTAGTATCATCATATAAGATACATTTACATTAGATGTATGTCCTTGCAAATTAAAATAACCAATATTAATATAGGATAATTATTATAGAAATTGTTTTAAAAAACAAATATTGTATGAATGTGTAATATATAATTACTCATTACTGAGTTATAAACAGAAATGTGTCAATGATTACTTTTCTAACTCTCTCTTAGTGAGTTCAGAACCCCCTTTGCTCTTCATATACAGGCAGCTTTTGAGAAGATTTATCATCATCCTGCATGTAGCCAGGTTCAAGGGTCATTGGTGATATAAAAGAGGAAAGTCATATAAAAAGACCAGATCACATGGTGTAGATTTCCTTTTAAGTTAGTCCAGAGAGGTTGTTAATTATGCAGATAAGGAAATGTTTCTTCACTACTGCCTATGCCCTGCCCGAGGTCTCCCAGTCCTGTCTGGGCCCTGTCAGTGCCATCCATCCAGTTTGGTCTGTGCTTGCCATTCAGCCTTGCAGGATGAATTGTGGAGTACAGACAGGTAGAAGTCATAATTTCCTTGGATTCTGTAGTACTTATTTTAAGCTCCAAGAATTCACTGCTCTGTCCTTGAATGTCACTAGTAAACTTCAATCCAAAGAGATTGTAATTTAAATAGCCAAAAATGTAATTAATTCATCACTAGATCTACTCCAAATCATTATGATATCATCAATAAATCACCGAGTGATGACCCATGTAAATCTAGGTCATCATTGCTGTTAATAATTGGATGACACTGGATGAGTGGTATCTTTTAAATAAGCTGGGAGGTGAACAAAAAACCACTGAAGGTAACATTCTACAAAATCTGCCAACTGGGAGAGCTTGTCGATCTTGGGCAATTGGTACAAAATAGAAATTTTAGGTTCCTTTAGAGTTTTCCTCTGAGACGACTTTCCTTAAATAAGCGATATTCAACAGAAAATATAATACTTGTTAAAAAGTATCAATGAGATTATTTTTCAATTTTATATATGACTGAGTGTCATCTAATGAAGCGACTCAACAATATAGATATACCTATATCTCTACTCTATTGTGTGGTTACTTACTAACACACACCTTTTAAACCACCATGAATACATTTTTCACTATGTTCCCCTGATAAATCTTATCAGAACTATTGTAAGAGCTTGATACCTGTTAGATACAGTACTTGTATTAAAAGGCCCTTTAGAAGTAGTACCTCTTCTATTAACTAAACCACCTTTCCAGTAGGCTACAAACTATTTTGTTAGTTATGTTACCAATTCAACAACTGTATCATCTCTCAGCAACACATACATTTTTGCCTAAACCTCTTTAAGCATCCACTCATTTTTCTGGGTCTTCTCAGATCCATATTGCAGCAACAATTTCATCAACTCCCGAGAACAACCATCTAAAATATTCATCCAAATATTCAGCCAACATTATAGTGTTATTAAGCCCTGAACAGTTGTCTTATGAGTCTGAGTATCTTCACATCGTTTCAACTCCAAGACCAGATGTAATTTAGTTCACACTGTCTTCTATAACACAATATCAGTCAAATAAGGACATACACACCAAGACCTCAAGATGTCAGCTGGCCCTGTATTAGCATGCTCATTTCTACCTCCTCAGGGTGAGACTACACAAGTATTTATATCTAGAACACTAACCCTAATGCACAGTCAGCCCACTGAATGGACATAAGTCCATCCTGGTAGAAAAGACCAGTTGATTATAAAAATGTGTACTGTTCTTTATGCTTGGTTTGTGAAGAGCACCATCCACTGATTTTGAATGAAGTAGCTCCTGCTGGTACAAACAAACCTGGATGCTAAATATTCCTTTATAATTTGTTTCTCAACTCATTTTACATATTACCATCACTTTCAATTGAATCAACTTTATGAAGGAAAAGACACGTGTACATTTAAACTGAGCAAATAAATGGAATATTTAGTGTTGTGACAGGGCTCAAGATGATTATTGAAAAAAACTAACATCATAATATTATGCATAATTCCATGTGACAAAGAACAAAACTGCCTCAGCTGAAATAAATACAACAATGCGTTAATTAATCCCTTTTGGCAATGTCTAATTCTCCCAGTCACAGTTAATAAACACTGAGTGAATACCTGTCAAACTGGATAAAAGTGTATACCTTTGGGGCAAAATCTTAATTGTTCCTCTGTGTATAAATCAACAATAATTGGGTGTCTTTGTTTAAAATGTGGACACAAATTTTTATTTTTAAACAGTAATCATAGGTATCAGACTCCCTGATAGGACTTGTATGATTTTATGTTTAAAGGACTATTAATAGGTTTTTTTAAACTTTGCTTCCTATGTCCCCCTTCTCTAAAGTAAACCTAACTTGAATCTATTACTCTGATGTCTGCCTATCAGCTGAGACAGAGCTCATCTTAAGCTCATCTAATCAGAGAGGGTGCTCGCCCTGCTCATCTGATCTAGGTCTAAAATTTCTGTCCTTTAAGTAGTGCAAATAACTGACCCTGTGCTCCTGCCCCATCTTGGAACACAATAGAAGACGGAGAGGGGTGACAGCAGAGCATTTATTACTACTGTCAGTGATACATCCTTTCCCTCTACCTTGCCCTTCCTGCACAGACATTCCGGCTGCACTAGATCACCAGGAAGCAGAGGCGTCATAGGATTGGTGTCACCCGGTGCGTTAACTCATGGTGTCACCCCCCCCCCCCTCCTCCAATACCATGCCAAACAGATTCCTTGATAATGCCAGTCAGATGGCCCATAAAATATGCCACACACAGGAGCCCCACAAATTATGTTACACACAGGAGCCCATTAACAATGCCACACACAGGAGCCCGATAACTATGCCACACACAGGAGCCCCATAACTATGACACACACAGGAGGCCCATAACTATGACACACACAGGAGCCATTAAATATGCCATTATTTTGCCATTAAATATGCCAGTATTTTGCCATTAAATATGCCAGTATTTAACCCCTCAATATGCCAGAATTTTGCCATTCTATATTCCAGAATTTAACCCCTCAATATGTCAGAATTTTGCCATTCAATATTCCAGCATTTAACCCCTCAATATTTCAGAATTTTGCCATTCAATATTCCAGCATTTAACCTCTCAATATGCCAGAATTTTGCCATTCAATATTCCAGCATCTAACCCCTTAATATGCCAGAATTTGCCATTTAACATGCCAGAATTTAACTGTTCAATATGCCAGAATTTGTCACTCAATATGCCAGAATTTGTCACTCAATTTGCCAAAATGTGCCACACTATATGCCAGTATTTAACCCCTGGGTATGCCAGTATTTAACCCCTCAATATGCCAGAATTTGTCACTCAATATGCCAGAATTTGTCACTCAATATGCCAGCATTTAACCCCTCAATATCCCAGTATTTAACGCCTAAATATGCCAGTATTTAACCCCTCAATATGCCAGAATTTGTCACTCAATATGCCAAAATTTGTCACTCAATATGCCAGTATTTTGCTCATTATCATCCTTCTCCCCCCTTCCCTAGTACTTATCTTACTTGCTGCTCTGTCTCCTGGTCATCTCCTCTGTGTCACTCAATATGCCAGAATTTGTCACTCAATATGCCAAAATGTGCCACGCTATACGCCAGTATTTAACCACCTGGATATGCCAGTATTTAACCCCTCAATATGCCAGAATTTGTCACTCAATATGCCAGAAATTGTCACTCAATATGCCAGCATTTAACCCCTCTATATGCCAGTATTTAACTCCTAAATATGCCAGTATTTAACCTCTCAATATGCCATAATTTGTCAATCAGTATGCCAAAATTTTATACTTAATATGCCAGTATTTTGCTCATTATCATCCTTCTCCCCCCTTCCCTAGTACTTATCTTACTTGCTGCTCTGTCTCCTGGTCATCTCCACTGTGCAGTCTTCCCTCCTGCACGGAGGAGGGAATCACAGCCACCGGATGTGATGTAACGTCACATCGGTCGCATTGATTTTTTTTTTTCCAGCAATCTGCATCCCGTTCAGGACGCCACTGCCAGGAAGCAATATGGTGCAGTGCATAGGAATGTGGGGGCAATAGGATGCAGTAGAAAGGGATGTGGGGGCAAATGGTGGAGTGGAAAGGATGTGGGAGAAATCTGGTGCTGTAGACAGGAATATGCGGGCAATCTGGTGTAGTGGAAATATTATGCAAGGTGAATCCTGGACAGGAAAATGAGTGATAAATGAGGATAAGTGCATGAGTTTTGTCAGGCCTAGGGCAGCACAAAAACAAAATACACCAATGTCAGGAAACATAAGATTTCCAAGCTCTGTGGGAGTTAAGAGCCTAGAACAGTATGTGTATGTGGAGGTATGTGTGACATTTCACAGGGGGAATGGTGACTTCATATGTATACGTCTATGCAAGAAAACTAACATTATTATTAAAGTGACATTAATATATACTAAAATGAATACAATTTAAAATGTGAATTTAATTTAACTTTATACACAATTGAGTTGTGAATGTTGGTAGAAATAATGAATATTGTTTACCTACCCATCAAATGCATTATAAAAATCCATTACTTGTTTAACCTTCCACAATAATGTATTTCAAGTGTGCAAACAACTCTTGTGATATATCAGTTTACCCAAGGGGAGCATAATGGCCATTCTCCTGTCTTTTCAAATATTATTGTACTGATGTGATTGCTAGTATCCAGCAGTAAATGGACAGAATCCCTGACCTAGTGCAAGTGCAACACTATATAAAACCAGTTCTGAACTAGAACATTAAGTATTAAAGGTAATCCATCAATTTAACTCTGGTGATGTACAGGTTTTCGATGAAGTGTTAGGAAACATGTCATAAATAGAAATATGCTGGAGTTGGTAGGTTGGAAAAAATCAATATCCTTGTGGTCATTTAACACAGTTGTTAAAACTAAATCAGACAAGCAAACATACTTAGTGTAAAAACAATGAAC
This sequence comes from Pelodytes ibericus, assembly GCA_036172795.1. NCBI lineage: Eukaryota > Metazoa > Chordata > Amphibia > Anura > Pelodytidae > Pelodytes > Pelodytes ibericus. The sequence continues at coordinate 95,704,547 of CM069859.1, read as the reverse complement.
GTTTCCTGCCTTTAACTTTTGAAGGAAATGATTAATCTGGTTGAATGTTGAGACTGACTAAATTCCACCTAAATCTTTATAGTAGTTTGAGAAATAAAGGATAACAAAGTAACACAAAAAACAATGTTAATGTATATCTGTAAGTATGTAAGCTCTCCTTAAAATATGCTATAAATATATACTGGATGACCCTATTTATATGTCCAGATGAACTCTTTAAGAATGTAGTGCCCCAATGGCACCCAATCTCCCTTCCGCTTTAAAGTGGACTTACGTTTAACATCACTGAATACTTGCCTTTAAAGAATCCATTGTTATCCTTTTATTTATTTTATTCTGATGCTGATTCTTTGGCTCTCGATATAGGTTTTTAGCTGCATATACATACAACCACAAACAACACGTTCTCCTCTTTGCCTGGTTACTAAAATGCATCTTAACTAGAGTTGAGCGGACACCTGGATGTTCGGGTTCGGCCGAACTTCGGAAAAAAGTCCGGGTTCGGGCTCGAACTTGACCCCGAACCCCATTGAAGTCAGTGGGGACACGAACTTTTGGCCACTAAAATGCCTCTAAAAAAGTCCTGGAAACGGCTAAAGGGCTGCAAAATGAAGTAAAATGTGGGTGAGTGTCCCCATTCATACGAATAAGTCAATTGACCTATTCGTATAAATGGGGACTCTATTTCGGTTTATAGAAAGCCAATAGCCATGTAATGCTATTGGCTTTCTATAAACCGAAATAGAGTCCCCATTCATAAGAATAGGTCAATTGACCTATTCTTATGAATGGGGACTCTATTTCGGTTTATAGAATAGCAATGGCATTACATGTATACCATAAGCCGAAAGTCTATAAACCGAAACACATTCGGTTTATAGACTTTCGGTTTATAGAATACATGTAATGCTATTGCTATTCTATAAACCAAAAGTCTATAAACCGAATGTCTTTTGGTTTATAGACTTTCGGCTTATGGAATACATGTAATGCTATTGGCTTTCTATAAACCGAATAGAGTCCCCATTCATAAGAATTTCGTATGAATGGGGACTCTATTTCGGTTTATAGAAAGCCAATAGCATTACATACAATGTAATTGCCGAACCCCGAACTCCAACACGTCTGGGGTCCAAAAACCGTAATGTTCGGTACGAACCCGAATAGTGCGGTTCGGGTTCGCTTAACACTAATCTTAACTCTCTTCTATATACCCACCTTGATGATGAGGTTGGTGCTTCCAGCAATAACAAGATCCAGTAAAGCATCTATGTCCTATTGGGTAATAAGTAATGAGATAACTTGATCCATTAACTCCAGTTTTATAAAAACATGCTATGCCTTTAGACTGCAATGCCTAAAGGGCAGGGCTTTTCACACTATTTGTTCTTCCTGTGTTTCAGTTTATTACAATTTACCGATATGTCACAAATGTTTATATTCCCCCATTCTACATCACCGCTGAATATGTTGGTTTAAAAAATCAATTTAATGATAATAATAACTGTAATGAGCTGCCACATCCTGAATATATTTTATGTGTTCTTCCAAATAACAGTAGACTTTGCAAACACAGACGAGTGTGGCATTTTCGTGTGATACGACATATATTATATTGAATTCTCAAGTCTCAGCATCTCTTATTTTTTTCACAAACTGTATTATAACTTCCAATTTCCTCCTATCTCTCATAATAAATGTTTCTTGACACATTAAATTACTAATATCTAGGAGACACGGAAATAACTAAGACAGGAGCTGCGAGGAGGGACAATTTAAATTTCAAGGCTGACAAGTCCATCTGCGAGGTATGAGGACTAAGCAATTTATTATGCTCTGGAATATATATTTTTTTTTTTTTTTTAATAAAGCTGTGCAGAGGCTCGCGCTGTATAATCAGCTCGTCATATGTTCCAACATAACTTTTTCTTTGTACACAAGCACTTTGTAAACAATTATATTTCGAATTTCCCAAGGCAGTGTTTAGCGTGAGGCAAACAAGACAAGTGACTAGGATGGCACTTACCTTGTCTGCCTGGAGGGACGGCAAAACCCCAAAATCTGCCCGTTTAAAAAAAAAAAATCTTGCTTGTCGAGATGTTGACAAACAAACCATCCATGCTGCCAGTTCAGCTCTCCGTGCCGTATGAAGGGGGAGTGCTGATACGTCATGTGTTTTGGAGCTCTGATGTGACACATGCGCCGGGACACGCAACCTGCCATCATCAGAAGGCGTCATGAAAAAACAGTTTTCTGCCCTCCAGGGCGGTACCTTATTGAAGAGGAGCATGCTCCTCCAATATGGCGTGCCCTGTACCCAGCAGAGAGCGACAGAAGTGATAAAATTTCTTATGAATGGGGCTCTCGTTCGGTTTATAGAAAGCCAATAGTATTACACGTATTCTATAAGCCAAAAGTCTATAAACCAAGGTTGTTCGGTTTATAGACTTTCGGTTTATAGAATACATGTAATTCAATGTATTCGCTAAACCGAAAGTCTATAAACAGAACGACCTTCCGTTTATAGACTTTCGGCTTATAGAATACGTGTAATACTATTGGCTTTCTATAAACCGAACGAGAGACCCATTCTTAAGAAATTCTTATGAATGGGGACCCCATTCATAAGAATTTCTTATGAATGGGGCTCTCGTTCGGTTTATAGAAAGGCATTAGTATTACACGTATTCTATAAGCCGAAAGTCTAAAAAGGTCGTTCGGTTTATAGACTTTCGGTTTATAGAATACATGTAATTCTAAGTATTCTATAAACCGAACGACCTTCGGTTTATAGACTTTCGGCTTATAGAATACGTGTAATACTATTGGCTTTCTATAAACTGAATGAGAGCCCCATTCATAAGAAATTCTTATGAATTGGGACCCCATTCAGTGCAAATTCAGTGCAACATTTATTGCACAGGGACTTGCAGCGGGATCTTTTGCACAGCTGCTCCAGCTTCACTTCACCTTCAAACCACGGACTGTCCACATTGATTGGCCAGCGTTTTGAATTTTGCCCCTCTATGCCAGGATTCTGCCACTCTACTCTATATGCCAGGATTTTACCCCTCTATGCCAGGATTTTGCCCCTCTATGCCAGGATTCTGCCCCTCTATATGCCAGGTTTCTGCCCCTCTATGCTAGGATTTTGCCCCTCTATGTCAGGATTTTGCCCCTCTATATGCCAAGATTTTGCCTCTCTATATACCACAATTTTGCCCCTCTATATACCACGATTTTGCCCCTCTATGTCAGGATTTTGCCCCTCTATATGCCAGGATTTTGCCCCTCTATGCCAGGATTCTGCCACTCAAAAGACCAGGATTTGCTCGTTTAATGCCACCCTCCTCCTCCTTCCCCAGACAGTACTTAACTCCGGTTATCTCCTTCGTGCATCTTCCCCCCTGCACGGAGGAAGGAAGCTCTGATTGTCACGTCGCGCGACTTCAATAAAGTAAAAAAAACAAAAAACGTGACGACTTCCTTTTAATAATAAAATAATCCGTGCAGGGGGGAAGATGCACGGAGGAGACGACCGGAGACAGAGAGCAACAAGGAGGTAAGTACTCACCACCTCCTTGGTGCTCCCTGTCTCCGTCCAGCTCCTCCGTGCAGTCTTCTTCCCTCCTGCACGGATGAGTGAAACAACGCCACCGGATATGACTTGCTGTCAAATCCGGTGGTAGTGACAGGAAGTTTTTTATTTTTTCTCGGACCGCATCTAGTGGATGCGGCTGCCGGAAAAAAAAAAAAGAAGGCAGCTGCCCTGGTCCTGCAGGAACAAAGGGAATGGTGTTCCTGCCATGAAAAAAGTGCAGGAACGCCGTTCCCACGCGTTCCTGCAGGACTCGAGCCCTGGTGGGCGTGGTAAAAATACTGCCCATAAAAGGAATTGTGGCTAACTGCAGTAAATGGATATTGACAGCTATAAATACATATTTTGGGACAGTGGTAGTTAGGTGAGTTTGGCCAGAGGTTAATTAATGGGTGTTCTAGTGTAATGAATAGTAAGCTTCGTTATTACTAACAGTATCTGGGGACAGTGGGAGGTGGGTGGGTTTGGCCAGATGTTAATTATTAAGTGCTTTAATATTCTTTTTTCTGTTTTGTTTCCTTACTAGAAATATTCCAACACTGTTGATCAGATCAGAAACTAGAAGATTACAGTGTAGATGATAACTGAAAGCTAACTCAGCTGTCAAAAGCAACTCATCTTATTGTTTAAATTGTCAGTTGCTATTTAAAGCAATCATATTTCCAAGTGTCTTATTGAAAAATAATACTAACACACAGAGCACAGGACAAACTTGACAGTGCAGTTGATACAGTTTAATTTCATCTATACTATATTGAAAACACATTGGATTTTTGCATTGATATTTAAAATCAGTGAATTTGAAGAAGACAATCATGGCATTCCGACAATATCCTTTTTACAGAAGATCCACAGCAGTGCACACACAAATAATCAACCATAGGAAAAATGTGACAAGTCAAACTTATAATGTTTCTTGTCTGTTATGGATGTTTACTATGATCAGTAATAAGAGAATGGGGTGCTAGCCTCAAGTGCACAAGATGAGAGGGGTGCAGGTAGATTCTATGCAACAATATATACATTTTTATTAAAGAAAATTATAATTGGGTGGCAAGAAGACTGACCACAATTATGTTGAGGGGCCTAAGACTGGCTGAGACAAGGAGGGGCTTTAAGGCAATAATGATAACAGTGGTACGTGGATAGGCTAAAGGACAGTGGAGTGGGCTGTGGGATAGTTAAGGGGGCACTACCACTTACATAAGATGTAAGTTGATAACCTGGTCATTTAAAACAAACACATATATATATATCATATGCCACTGCTTTTTTTTTTAGATGATTGAATTAATTGAATATAAAAGGAAAAATAAAATTAGGTTTTTATCTCATGGCCATTTTGTAAATATTTCCCATGATGCAACATCGTCCAAACTCTTCCAGCCAGTCTCACTTTACAACTGTTTCCAAAGCCTACATGATGATGTCATAAGATACTCCCCTACTCTCTTAATGCCTCCTGTGTATCATAGTGGGCCGGACTAGGTGGCTGTGTACAACGTTTTTTTACCTGCCTCCAACACGAAGAGAGGAGATTAACCTGATCAAGCAGGATCATAATTCCGCCCCCATTTGTGATGTAATAGTTACATTACCCTCTCATTCAATGTAAGTCTTTGATCAGAATTCTGACTTATAGACAGCATTCTGTGTCCCCAGTCCCAAAGTCAGAAATTTGTGATATAGTCACTAGGGGAGGGGGGGGGGGGCACCCAAAAACACTATATTTCACAAAATGGTGACGCCCAGTCACACTTTTTTAGTTAAATATGTTATCAAATAGAGTCACATAACAAAAACAAAAGACATATCTCAAATCAACAAAATAAAAAAATAAAAACTTTGCATTTTTTGGTGGGAGACACTATATTGGGGTGGTGATTTTATATTTTTGAAAAAGAGCTAGCTACAGCTCTGCACTTACTAATTCATGTATAAGTATAGGCACACTTTTGAGTAAGAGTCCATAATAGTCCATAATTGTGTGCTTCAATTGTGTTTTTCTTATGGTTGATTATTTGTGTGTGCACTGCTGGGGATCTTTAATAAAAAGGACATTGTCTGGAATGCCACATTTGTTTTCTACTTCAAATGTTAGTAATTGTTCAAATGGCAAGTGGCCCTTGCCCCCAATATTATTAACGGGGTCCCATCCTCCCAATCTAAATACTGGGGCTCGGAGCCTGCCAAATGGCTATCAACCCCCCTAAAATGAATGGGCCAGGTATTTGCAACACTAATCCTATTATTTCTTCATCATCAATTTTGGGATCTATCATAAATCTTTAGTATCTGTTTAAAAAAAAATGAGGCCTGATTTGTATAGGAACAGGCAATTTATTGCCGATACCATTCACAACTAATTCCTACTGCAAAACGCCATCAACCCCCCCGACCAGAGCCCTTGGAGATATTGGTAGGCGCGGTGATCTAACTGACTGGTTCAGCAGGACTCCGCCCGACCAATAGGAGCTAAAGGTTACTTGTTTAGTTTTTTGAGTTTTTTCCTTTCTCCTTCCCATCCGTGTCCGCCCCCCCCCTCCCCCCACCCCCTAGGTCCGTACAATATATTGAAAAGAAAACCCCTCAAAATCTTGGTACGTAGTGGCCACGAAATGCCTGGCACACGTAATGTACCGGGAAACCCCACCTACATCCTTGTTAGGTTGAATATAATCTCCCTGAACGTAAAGGGGCTCAATATTCCTGAAAAGCGATCCCATTTGTTTAGGGACCTTCAGGCCAACTCTACCTCAGTTGCGTTTTTACAGGAAACACACCTACTGGGCACACACCACCCAGCATTACACAATTTCAAATACCCGTTAGCCTTCTATAGCAATGACCCCTGTAGGAAAACAAAAGGCACAGCTATCCTGTTTTCTAGACATGTTCCATTTCAATTGATCGCACAAATCTCAGACCCGGAAGGTCGTTACATGATAATCAAGGGCACTATCCTCACCAAAATATACACATTTTCAACGTATACTTACCAAACAGGTTGCAACATATTATGTTAAGCAAGATCATGAGTATCTTACGTAGTTTTCAAGAGGGGGTTCTTATTTTGGGAGGAGATGTCAATTTGGCGTTAGACCCCAGCTAGGACACGTCCACTGGTTCCTCACAAACACCTATTCATGTGGTCCGCAAGATTAGGAAAATGCTCACAGATGCACAGTTGGTAGACTGCTGGAGGGCCCTCCACCCCACAACTAAAGACTATAGCTATTATTCAACCCCACATAAACGGTATACTACGATAGACTACCTGTTCCTGACTTCGTATCATTTGACTTTATTGGACAGAGCACACTATGGCCCCACGACATGATCAGACCACGCACCACTACACATGACACTTTATTCCCCACTAACGAGACCCACGCAAACGACTTGGAGACTTAACGAGACATTGCTGTCAGATACGGCAACAGAAGACTCAACGAAACAGACACTGACAAAATATTTTTTCCGTGCCCTACTTACCCGTATTGCCACCTTAGAACAACAACATAAACGTTCCCTTGATGGCCCTGTTTTCCAAGACCTACTCACATTACGTAAAGATATAGCCACCATACTCAACAAACAAACCGCTAAATCCTTTCATCGAATGAAAGCGGTATACTATGAACATGGTAATAAACTAGGCAAATATCTAGCCAGAGCATTACGGAAGAAACGTGCCCTTACTTATTTCCACAAAATTCGAGATCCGAGAGGTACCCCTTTGCAATAGCAGAGGAATTTGTGAGCTACTTTTCTAAATTGTATAATCTCCACCCTACAACGGACAACCCAACAGACAATGACAACCACCTTCCCCGTATAAAAGCATACCTTAAAAAACATTCACGTACGACTCTTCCACAACCGAGATTTTAGAAGCGCCGATCTAACTCGGGGAACTTGCTACTGCCATAAAAAACTCAAAAAACGGGGAAATGCCCCGGGCCCGATGGACTCCCGCTTGTTTATTATAGGAAATTTTTCAGGGTTTTGGGACCACATCTAGTTAAATCCCTGAATTCCTTACTAGACTCGGGATCTTTCCATCCCCACTCCCTGGCAGCCACCATTTCTCTCATTCCTAAGGAAGGCCGTGATGCAGAGTTATGTAACAACTATCGGCCGATTTCGCTGTTGAATGCAGATTTGAAACTGTTCTCAAAAATTTTAGCCTCACGCATTAACCCCTTCCTGCCAGATTTGGTCCATTCAGACCAGGCAGGTTTTGTGCCGGGACGGGAGTCCAGGGATTGTACCATCCGAGCCATCAACTTAATACACCATGCCAGGTCGAATCAAATCCGCACATTATTGCTCTCAACGGACGCAGAAAAGGCCTTTGACGCTTGGACTGGACGTTTATGTTAGAAGTGCTTCAATCTATGGGTTTTGGCCCCAATATGATGGCTTGGGTGTCATCCCTGTACTCCTGTCCCTCGGCGTCGATTAGAATTAATGGGGCCTTATCCCAAACATTTAATATTAGTAATGGCACACGACAGGGTTGCCCCCTATCTCCCATATTATTTATATTGTCTCTAGAACCATTCATGACAGCGATTCGTCATAATCACGATATTTGGGGGATGGAAGTGAAAGGCACGCATCACAAAGTGTTAGGATTTGCAGACGACCTTTTGTTTACCATCACCAATCCGATAGTATCGCTCCCGAATCTCCTTAGCGAATTTGAGGAATATGGTGTGCTTGCTAACCTGAAAATTAGTAATAGTAAATCAGAAATTCTCAATATTTCCCTTCCACTAACAGAAGTACAACAGTTGACGAGGACTCTCCCTTTTAAATGGTGTCACCATAAATTAAAATATTTAGGAATTTGGCTGTGTGAAGACGTCAGTGCACTATACCAACATAATTTTCCATCTATCTTGACTATATTACAGAAAGATTTGACGAAATGGAATTTACTCCATATCTCCTGGACAGGGAGAGCGAACACTCTTAAAATGAATGTGTTGCCCCATCTATTGTATCTCTTCCAGAAAATACCGATATTGATACCCAACGCCTTTTTTATCTCCCTCCGAACAATGTTCTTGAGATTTTTGTGGTCACAAAAACCTGCCCGCTTGAAGCACGCCTTATTAATCAGAGCTAAATCCCAGGGAGGCCTAGGGCTTCCCTGCCTAAAAACATATTTTATAGCATGCCACCTTAGACGCATTCTGGAATAGGTTCATAAACCAGCACACAAGCTCTGGGTCTCTCTTGAGGAGAATAGTAGTTCCATTCCCTTGTGACTACTACCATGGCTTTCACCTGGCTCGACAAGACGGACGATTAGGAACCACCCACTAATTCTTGCTACTTTATTGGTACTACATAACAACGCTAGGAAATACAACCTTACATCATACCCCTCACCCCTCACACCACTGAGACATAATCCTGATTTCCCACCAGGGTTAAAGGAGGGACCTTTCCGAGCCACCTCTTTAGATGACTCGACTACAATCGCACATTATTTTAGTGGGGGTGCAGTTAAGCAGCTTGCAAATATACTCCCGAACTCACAACATACGGGACTGGACAAATACCATTATGTGCAGCTGTGCAGCTTTCTACGTTCCGTACCACAAAAGCACAATTTGACACGGACCACGACCCCATTTGAGGATTTGGGTAGATGTAGTATGTTGCCCTCACATGAAATCTCCCTGCTCTACCGCTCCCTTATTAGCGTTATAGGGGTAGAAGTGGCCTCATTTAAGAGGAAGTGGGAAGATGAATGCATCCTCTCACACAAATGTTCATTGAGCAACAAAACGCAAGAATTAAATTACAAATTATTAACAAGATGGTACAGAACCCCGGTTAAACTACATCGAATGTTCCCTGATGTTTCAGATTCATGCTGGAGATGTGGTTTGGCCCCGGGTTCTGTCTTACACATTTGGTGGACATGCCCGCTAATTATCCTGTATTGGACTAAAATACACTCAATCTTGGAGCGCTTTTTAGACACACCACCTCCATTTCTCCCGGCGCCGATACTTCTCCACCACACCTCTGCCCCCATTAGTGTGTATAAGAAATCGGTAATTCGTCACCTTCTCAACGAGGCCAAGTCAGTGATCCCATTGCACTGGCGTGACTCCCCCCCCCCCACTTTCAGAGAGTGGATTTTGAGAGTGGAGCAAACCCGTTTGCTCGAAGAGCTGGCACTTAAATCTGATAACCGGAGGGAGAAGTACAATCTCATCTGGTTTTACTGGTTAGAATTTTTAGCAGAACCTCAAACCCAGGGCCTATTGGAACCCGAGGTTCCCTGCCCAGAAGTATGATATGTATAAGGACTGGACACCCTGAATACCACTACCCATTAGATACCCTTTTCTATATTTTTATATTCAAAGTTACCACCGATTGGAAAGTATGTGGATATGTACAATTTACCTGTATGTCTTGGCAGTATACTACATGTATTTTAAGATCTATGTATAACAACCTGTATCATATTATCAAGCGCTGTCATTCACTTCTGTACCAGAAAATGAAAAATGTAAACATATGTTCACTGTATTTGATATGTTGTCTATGACCCATGCACCCCCCCCCCCATCCTCCTCCCCCCCCCCCCCCAACTGTATCTGTTTTTGTCTTATTTTATCCACAAAATCAATAAACAATGATTTACAAAAAAAAGAAAAAATGAGGCATACTGGGCTACCTCCTGGGAACTCTCCCATTGCAAATTATTTCAGGAAATGTGAAAGATCTAGACCTGAGAAAGTGGACCAACAAGGGAATAAAAACTTTTCCTAAGATATTTAATTAGTTTAACATGTCTTCAAATGAGCTACTTAGCTTTTTGAGTGTCAAACTTTATCTAAAAGAACATTTTATGTTCACAAAATCAAAACAAATAAGTGAGCTTGTGGCGCTATTATGCATATGCGTGTCGTGTAAGTATGGTTATAGCTAGAAGTTTTTTCTTCGGGCACTTTGTACATTGTATTTGAATAAATTGTTATTTACTTTTGCTTTGTATTACCAGTCCGCAATTTTGTATGTGTCTTTTTTTTTATTTTTGTCTATTTATATTTTGTACATTCGTATAAAAGAAAGAAAAAGAAAAAAAAAAGTACACTAAAGTGCCTAAAATCCACTAATTTCAGTTTTAGATCATAACGTTTACTGGATCCTCCATAACTAAGGGTGATAGTATGGGCACATACTGAGTGCCATCTCAGAGGTTTCCGAGTGCTACTTGTAGCACATGTGCCATAGGTTCGCCAACACTGGCCTAAGGTATACTCTGTGAAATTTTATTACAAAAGTCTATTTTGTGAACTATAAAACTGCCTTATATCAACTTGTCATCACAAAAAAATGCATGTTTATTGGACATAAGTTATGTAAATTCACATCCATTATATTGACATAAATATATACTTAGGTTTACATACTCTACAATTTTGACCTGCTCAGTTGATTCCCTAAATAGATTTTGCAAAACGACTGAATCGTCTGGGTAGAACATGTAGTAGGATAGTGATTACCATAGCTATCAATTTTTGATTGGTAAAGCAAGTGTACCATTTAGCTGAATCATATCAATTCCAGACTACAACAATAACAACCACATAGCTGCAGTTATTATATTGCTAAATATGTATTGAGTCACCTCTCAGCATGACTTGGAAGTTACTGTATGTAACAACTGCAAAAACACTTCCAATTTAAATTTTCTGAAGTGATATTTTTCTCCTTTCATTACATGAATTTGGCCAAATTTTTATTAATTGCAACATCCTTTCTTTTCATGTCCTCGTCTAACACTATCCTAAAACAAAAGTTGGTATGTTTTTTAACCAAAGGAAACTGGCAATGTTTTGATTTGGATCAAACTTTAGCCATGTCTAACAACACTATCAAGAGTGAAGGTTTAAATACAGATCACATGACAAGAAATCATCAAATGAGCTCCAGTTTCAGTTACCATGGGGATAGGGTGACCATTGGTCCTCTTTTCCCCCCACTATGTGCTTAATCAAAAGATCATGAACTGATCACTGCATCATCACTGCGTGTTCATGTTCAAAGTATTTGTATGTGGAGTCTAGCCTTGGAGTACTGCTGACAAAATGTATTTTGTTTCATATTTACATGTGGGGTCTGAATTCAGTCCCTCGGCCAGCAGAGTACTAGCCAAAAGCTCCATATAGAATCTATAAAGCCTACATGTTGTGTTTTTCAGAAAATTGGGCAGATTAGATGGTGTCAATGGTTCTTATCTGCCAACATATTCAATGTTACTATGTTTCTGTACCATCTTTGTTCCAAAACAGCCTATCAATGCCATCTTTGTCTCCAAGTAGCTTGTTTGTGCCATATATGTCCCCAAACACCATATCGGTGCCAAATTTGTCCCCAAACAACTTCTATGTTCCATCTACCCCCTTATACAGCCATGGGCGTCCACAGGATTTTTCCCCAGAGGTCATGGGGGGGGGGGGGGGGGGATATCAAAGCAAGAATGGACTCAGCAATTTATTGAAGAAAATTGGTGAGACAAATCCATGGAATCAATAACAGTCAAAGTGATATTGCGAAAAGGCAGAACTCAACTTCTGACAGCTCAAAGCATTTTGCGCTATTAGTGCAAAATATCCCACCCAGTATCCCCAATACCTCCTACCTCTTTTCCATTGTTTACCTCTGTTGACTCAGGAGAGGGGTTTCCTGGTGGGAGGCAAATGTTACAAAAGTTAGTGTTTATACTGTAGCCTTACTAACCCTAGCTCTAATTGTAACCCTAACCCTAGATGTAGGGTAAGTAGATCTAGGGTTAGCTTTTCACTTCCCCCCCCCCCCCCCCCTAACTGTATTGTTGCTGACTGCCTCTAGGGGCAACAGTTTCAGAGCGATGGAAGAGATTTTTTTTTATCACTTCCGTCGCTCTCTGCTGAGCACGCCGTATTGGAGAAGCATGCTCCTCTTCAATACTGCACCGGGTGATTGCGGTGCCCTGATGGGGCAGAGAAGGGTGTTGCATGATGCCTCGAGGCATTATTGCAACACCTTTAACACATAAGCAGTGAAATATGATCATTCGAATTCGATTCGCAGAGATCAATTGCAAGGGGTGAGGGGCGGGGTGCCAAAGGCACTCTCGGAGGCTGCAATGGATCCGCAGCCTCTGAGAATTGGCATAATTGTCATTACAAGTTACCATTCTAACATGTTTTTGTCACTGACAGATTATATAAAGAGCAATAGTGATGAGCCTATAAAGAACAAATGAGGAAACTGACACTGAAAATGCCAGTTTATTAAAAATCTAGAAATGATTCAATGGCATTTTCCATGCAATTGCTGTAGGTCATGTTCTGCCATTGATTCACTTCAGTGGTCATAAACTTTTATAAATGCAGTCAGAAAACAAAAACCTTCTTCAGCAGAGATCCGTGTATTTTGGTTATCATTATTACAGGTTATGGTGTGAATCATTGCAGGTATCTCACATTTTCAATCTCTCACTCATCACTTAATGTGCTGACCTGATGCTTTCTGATCTGAACGACACACAATTACAGGAAAATGGCTACTAGCGCCTCTTGATAAAAGGATAAGTGATTGAGCTGAGTTCAGTCTCAAAGTGAACATTAAACAATCTTGAAACGATGAAGAAAGTTGTCATTATGTAAAACTCTTATTTGTGTAATTAATTCCCAGTTAAAAGGAGTTTATTTGTAGGAACAGGAAACAGCCAAGATGTACATCTTTAAACAATAATATATAAAAGTGATCCCCATTCATGTAAGCTTTTGCAGGCAATGGAATTCATATGAATTAGCTCTATGAATTAGAGCGAAAATACTCCAGGTGATTTAGTTAAATGACTTTAAATGTATGAGCACAAGCATTATAACAAATATAGTTTCCAGTGTTATTGTTTTTTTAATTGATTGTATAGGTATAAAGTTATATTTTATTTGTAGAAGTATTTCTGAGACTAGGTGTTGTCTGGTCATTCCTGGTCAGGTAACATGGCTGTGATAGTGAGAGAGAGAAAGGTCATAAAGGAATTCAAAGTAATAAAGCTGCTGTGAAGGATAATAATTTCTTCATGTTTTTATTCAAAAATATTGAAGAAAAAAAAAGTGAAATCAGTAGTGGAGGTTCCTGGCCTGACATCTATTGATGATATAATACATACATTAGCACATATAAAGTCCAAATCCAATTAAGTAGAAATCAATAATAGAGGAGGAAGAGACAGGGAGGTGTGGACGGATATGGGAATTAATTGGTGGATGTTTGGGCAGACTAGATGTTTGGGCAGACTTAATAGGCTCAATGGTTCTTATCTGATGACACATTTTAGGTTTCTAGGTTTCTGTGTGTGAGTGATGCCAACCTTTTGTCCTGGTACGTTGGTAGGAAATAAAAAAATAAAAGAGGCAGGTTCCAATTTTTTGGGTAGTTGATTCATTAGCTTTGGAAATCTGAAATTATAATTTGACAACCACCACATACCATTGGAATGGGTGGGTTGATGCAGATGAATTTAATGAACCCTTTAGTGAGAGAGTGTCATATACTACACAAGCCTCTTAAAAATCGGGCATTTGAGTTGATCACGACCTGCCTCACTAATATCATCACCTAATGTTAAGTGTTTAGTTTTGAAAATACAAACTACCATTACATGTATAAATTAATTTGAAGCCAATATAATACATGTTTTTCATTTCAAATATATGCTACATTTATAGGCCTTGATTTTCCATGACTGTTCAATGGAAGACTAAACATACACTATTTTCATTGTTTTTTTAAATAGCTTTTATTTCCTCGTAATGACATGTTTCAACTCACACAGAAAAATGTATTGAAATTATTGGTGTCTATGAACTCAAGAGGACACTGCTGCTTTCTCTGTGTGTGGTACCCAAAGGCATTCAGTTGTAATACTCCTACACAGAACTATATTTTTTATTCTTGTAACAGAAAACTTAACAAACACCCTCAACAGACAAAAAAAAAAAGGAAGTTAAAAGGGAATAGATGATGACACAGTAGACAGGAAGGTCTCTTTAGCATCAGCTGTTTGCTGGTGAGTCATTTGAAAATCTGTTGCCTTTTATCAGACAGCTACAAAGTGGAAAGGAGGGAAAAGCTTTAATCTTCCTACCGCCCCTTACAGCAAATGTGCCAACATGAAAAATAGTGTTGATACAGACAAGAGCAATTTTCCACGCTTTTCTGTGTAATTCTTTTATAAATTCTGAATGATATTTGCACTAAATTATCTCATACAGCCAAAGGATATATTCTGACAGAACAAGTATTGTTCCATACTAGAGAAAGAAATTAGCTTGTTCTTTTTGATACTTTTTTTTCGTTAGCTTGTTATGCCATAGATTGTGTTCTGATATGATACCTTTCAATTGGTGCATTATATCAGCTAGTAATACAGAGGACCTGAATGGCCAAGAGACATTTTTCCAAGAGTGTCTAAAGGGTGAGTTAAGGTGAGATTAACATTTCATCACAATGACTTAACTATGTGTTGTACAGTGACAAACCTGGTGAGCTTCTCCTCCAAGATGGACAGAGTTGGCCTTGATTAATACACTGTATAAAAGGTAAGAGCTTTTAAAAATGTAATTAAACATTATCCAAGAAGTCAGGTGACCACCAGTGTATTATTTTATTATCTCACTTTTTAAAATGAGTTTTGTTGACAATGGCATGATCATGATCCACACTTATAATTACATTGTCATTTCACGTCTAACTCTCTCCTCGTCTATTACCAAATGTGGTTTCCTTGATAAGGGCTACAATTTTCAATTTATTTTTATTTTTTTTGAGTGTCAAGCCTATTTTTTTTAATAATTGCACATTTTGTGTGAAATGCATCAAGTTGTTATGAGCTGTTCAAGCAGTTCTGCTGTGTGTGCCATTCTTGAATAAATTCTCCCATGTGTCCAAACTGACGAGTTTGTTGGGCTTTTGTTTGGGGTTTTCGAAGGGTTTAATTTCTATAATTTCATGTTATTACTGGGCTTGGAATAATACAGGTGGAAATTTGGCATGACCTCTGGCCCTAATTTTACATTACACCAGAATTTGCCTCTAGTCCCATTCTGGTTGCCATGATGTCTGGTTTGTCCTGACTATATTTTCTGTCCAGTCACTTCTACTGTCCTGCAGGTTCATTAAAGTAAAATGGTAAAATGCTGGTAAATCCGTGTTACATATGGTCTATATATATGTCCACTTGTGTTTTCACAGGAAAACAATTGTTAAATTATATCACATAATTATAAATTGTATGACTGAAGTAATATTAACCCTTTAAGGACCAGGGATTTTCCTAGGCCAAAGACCAGAGCGTTTTTCAATTTTTAATATGCGTTTTTTGAAACAAATTTTCCTCTCTCTCATTTAACGCAAACATACAAGTTAAATATTGTTTTTTGAAAGAAATATATGACAGAGGGGAGACAGTACCTCCGTGTTTGGTTAGGTAAAGCTATATCTTGAAGATTGTCAACAATGCTGCCTTTAATAGAAAGGGTTTTTCCAGAGTTGTATTAATTTGTCATAAGGAGCGCAATTACCTGATATGGAATAGTGGGCTTTTTCCATTAATAAATTATTGTCTACCAGATTTATGATCTCAGACCTAGTCGGTATTGAGTTGGTTTTTCACCTCCTGGCCAGGAGTAGTTTAGTTGCTATCAATATATGGAAAGATAGTTGTTTAGTATGTTTCGGCATATAATCTGGGAAAATGTGCAATATCGTTAGCTCAGGCAGAAAAGGTACTTTGTAGTTTACCCTTTCAGTGATAAGGTTAAACACGTTTTCCCATAACTTGAGTAATTTGGGGCAAGCCCACCAGATATGAAGCATAGAACCCTCTTGGCCACAGCCTCTCCAACATTGATTTGACGCACTTGGATATATGCGATTTAGTCTTGTGGGGACGAAATGTTGTTTTTTAAAGGACAGTTAGAGCTTTCTTTTGTTACCCTATACATAAAAATTATTTAGTATTTAAAAAAAAAATATTTTAGTATTAAAAAATACATATAAAAGAGGAAATTTTGGGAAAAAAAAGGTTTTCCCCATTATTTTCTCAATAATAAGCTACACAACTAGTCCCACTTATCCCACCTAACTAACTAACTAATACAAAAGAAAAATATTGGTTCCCAAACCCCCCTAAACAAAAAAGACATAAAAAAAAACTCTGAAGAAGTCCATAAAAATCATGCAAAAGGCATGCAGGGGTTACATTTTATTAAATAAATATATTACAATTACATTTATCTATTAAACAACGTTATAAATTGCAAAAATAAATATATAACTAGCTGCATGTATACTTATATGAACATTTTAATATTATATTCAACTATTTTCATATGTAATAAAAATGTTATTGAAAAATTGTTAATTTCTTATTTTTATTACGTTCCTCTGCACCCACATTGCACCTAAAGGTCTTAACACAGCACTATGCAGTACCCACAGCACTTGGCTTGTACTCATACAGCACCCACACAATTTGGCATGCCACAGTGTAAATTTGCCCGCCTGAACATACCACAGTGTCACTTTGTCCCACTGAACTGCTCCTGCAGAACATGCCATGGTGTCACTTTCCCCCATAGTCCATGTTATTTTGCCACAGTATCACTTTGGCCACAGCCAATATGCTCATTAATATGCCACAGCCAGACATTCAGATTGCCAATTAATATGCCACAGCCATTTTCTATGCCACTATTAACCTGCCAATTAATATGCCACTATTAACCTGCTTATAAATATGCCACAGCCAGTATTATTTTGCCCATCATTTGCCAGTCACATTTTACCCTTCATTTGCCAGTTATTTTGCCATTCATATTTTGCCCATTTGCCACTGTTATTTTGCCCATTTGCCACTGTTATTTTGCCCATTTGTCACTCATATTTTGCCCATTTACAGTGTTATTTTGCCCATTTGACATTCATATTTTGCCCATTTGACATTCATATTTTGCCCATATGCCAGTGTTATTCTGCCCATATGCCAGTATTATTCTGCCCATTTGCCAGTGTTATTCTGCCCATATGTCACTCATATTCTGCCCATTTGCCACTCATATTTTGCCCATTTGCCAGTATTATTCTGCCCATATGCCACTCATATTTTGCCCATATGCCACTCATATTTTGCCCATTGGTCAGTGTTATATTGCCCATTTGCCACTCATATTTTGCTCATATGCCACTCATATTTTGCCCATTTGCCACTCATATTGCCCATTTGCCACTCATATTGCCCATTTGCCAGTGTTATTCTGCTCATTTGCCACTCATTTTGCCCATTTGCCAGTGTTATTCTGCCCATTTGCCAGTGTTATTCTGCACATTTGCTACTCATATTGACCGGTCTGCATCCATGTGAGACAGTCACACAGGCAGCGGGAGCCCACGGGGCAGCTGCTTTGGGCCCCAAGAATGATGGGTCCTGGGCAGCTGCCCCATTTGCCCACGCTTTTTTTTTTACTTTTTCTTTGCAGGGGTCACAGGACGGCCGGGCCCCTGGAAGGACGGGACCGGTCGCAGCTGCGACCCCTGCACTAACGGTAAGTACGCCACTGGGTTAGGGGAGAGGAACCGGGATCCTCAGGTGCTTCAGGGAAAGAGGATAAAGGAACATATATATACACAAACAAACATGCAGAAACTTACCTAACACTCTTAGATTAAACAGTAAGGATTTGGTTAATTATGGCCATAACGTTAAGCTTGCCAACCACATCAAGGTACCTTACAATAAGGCAAGACAGAGGAAAACAAAAACAGGAGCGAGCATTGAAAATAAACAAGCGAGCAAAGCAAAAGTATACTGAAATCACTGGAACAGCATGGATGAGTCTGCAAACTGGGTGAAGCCTTACAGTATCACACAGCACTCAAAAATGTGGCTTGTTTATTATCACCAAGCTTGACACTTTGAGATAGAAACGTTGCTACTGTGGTGATAATAAACACCCCACTTTTTTGAGTACAGCATGATACATTGTCTTATTGGAGCTCTATTGTATGGGATATGGTGGAGCCCTACATATGGCACCATTAGAAGAAGTACGTGATGATAGACCACATTTTGTATATTATTAAACAGACCTGTGTTGACCATGAACTTTGATGATACATTGAGTAAACATTTCTACTCAATCTTCCTGAAATAGAAAACTCTATTTGCTTTCTCTGACCATCAACAGCAATAAAAGTCAGTTTTATTTTCCTCCAATTTGTGTGCCCTCCTGGGAGCAGGCAAACATGAACATCTTCTGATAGATGTCACAGCCAGATTATCACTCTGAACGTAATAGAGAGGGATGGATGGGCCTGTGGGGAAACTAAAGTAATTGCACCTGCATATTTGCAACTACTCTCCTGTGTGCAAGACACACTATGTAGTTTACTTGACTTGACACACTTTGACCTTTCCAGGTCATGAGAAAACAACCTACAAATGGAGAGTAGCTATTACTGTTACTTAATCTATAAAGTACCATCATTTTCTGAGGTAAATAAAACTTATTAAAACCATGGAATGTAACAGAGAGTGGTAAACATTGTTTGCAGGTCTTGAACTCTCATTGCACGTTGTGTACTCAGCTATTTTATTAATAATACACTTTATGGTACAATAGCATAGATTCACAGTGGCATGAACATACATTATGTTTGATGTATTCTTTGTGGCTCAACACAGAGTATGCCAGTGGAAGTCAGTAACATGTGGTACAATAGGATTCGCCACTGAAGATTGAGATGATCTTCAAATTTAAAATAGGTTTGTAAATTCATTGTTCTGGTGCATAATGGTCCCTATGCACTAAACTGTGAACAGTGGTGAATTGCTGCAGATTAGTCTAAACTTATGCTAATTTGGGACCTTTGAGCAACAGAAGCAGATACACTCTCTGATGTCCTGATTCTTTGGGAAATATGCACAATATGAGTAATCACTGATCAGTATATGCACAGTGGTCACTAAGTGTCTGCAAACACAAATGCACTTTTTTCCCATTAGCCTGTATATAAGTAGTGTCTCAAACCCCCCTGACGGGCAAGCTCCCTCCCATGTCGTCATGCATCAGGCGAGTCACAAGTTGGGAGTTGTGCAAAACAATGCTGTAGATATAAGGGAATTGGATCATTTTTCCAGGTCACTATTTGACAAACCAGTTGTGAATTCACGTGTCTTTATTTTTGTTATCATGTCATTGCAGAACTCCTTCGAATTATCTATAATGTTAATTCTCTGAAAGAAGAAAATATTTCAAAAGAACTGCATTCCTCAGAAAACTGAAGTCACCAGTCTCCATTACTCCACAGTGTGGCAGGTGTATAAAGAATGTAAGTGAATGGTAGCATTCAGTAAAAAAAAAATTAAACCATAGAGCAATGGAAAATAGTTATAACTAGTTATCTATTTTATCTGTGGTTTCCACCTTCTGGTCAAAAAAATACCGCCCATCCTGTTGTCTCCACTGACTTTACATTGACCTCGAGCCAATATTTTTACAGGCCTACTGGTAAAATGATGGCTGGGTGGCAACCGTAACTGGCCCAGCACCTTTCCAAGGTGGATACATTTTATACCATTAAATTAGGTAATAGTAACATCCTCAGGACACACTTGAAAACAAAATAATATCAGAATGTACCTTCCCTGATTAAGTACATTGTTTGTATTAATTTAAAGTCCATTAATGGACCATGTGATCAAAATGGCATGATGCAGTTGGCAGAGCCATGCAATGTAACTAAATCCCTTTTTGTGTATGTTGTATGGATAAGGCAGACTAAACAGAAAATAAGTCAGTATACTGGCAGGGGGGAAAAAAGAGAAAAAGAAAGTACCATTTTTCTGTAGAAACAAACATTTTAATTTTGTGAGCAGCATGTGTGTAACAAATAAGCATACTGAATATATATTGTAAATTGATTAAATTAAATTTTCCATGGCATATCAAATTTCTGCTTCAAGTTATGCACTTCAGCTAATGTGTCTTTTTATATTATCTCTGATGGGTATTATCCAAGTAAAGAGTTGTATTATGTGATTCACTCCTGATATTTTTACTCTAGTTGAGGATGGCCCTGTTTGACATGTATTAAAATATGTCCACTGGTATATTTTCCATAGCAACAGCATGTCACTAGAATGATATAGTGGATTCTGACAATATCTATGCTAAAAATATACCATGCTGTGTTCCTACTGAAACAGCAAATGAATCAAACTCATCCAACACCATTTGCATAAACAGAAGCTCTCAACCGAAATCTCAAAACTTCTGTGGCAGCACCAATTCTCATGAAAACATGCCACAAATTAAACACAATACAATTGTTTCTAACATATCTTTTCATCATTTTTTTTTTCAAATGAAAAACATTAACGAGGAATGGTGTTTAGAAAGGGTTCCAGGCACGACCCTCCAATAGTCTTAACCTGCCCAGGGAAAGAATCTGTTGTTTTATATGTTATATGTATTTTATGTGTACATTTGAGTATAAATAGTAAAATAATTTAATATGTATAAACTGTACGTCGGCACGTGAGAAGGGAAAGCAGATCGAGATTCTATGGAAAAATTGGAGTAGAAAAGATATTTAAGAAAATTAGAAGAAGGTGATGCTGAGGATAACGTCACTTAATGCTCAGGGACTAAATTCACAATATAAAAGATCTATTCTTATGCAAGTCCTGAGAGAGGAGAAGATTGATGTAGCCTGTCTACAGGAAACACACTGGAGAGCTGAAGACAAAGTTAGAATAACTTGCCAGTGGCAATCTGTGCCTCACTGCAAGGTCAAAAAAGAGGGTTTGCCATTATAATAGTGAAAATTTGGTTGTAGATATTAAATACCAATAGGCATATGTAAATGGAAGATCTATAATCATAGTGTGCGAACTAAATGGCCAGAAATACATGCTAGTCAATGTCTATACGCCAAATAGCTCTCCAGTGAGGAGTTAAAAGTGTGTCTGCCAAGGTAGAAAAAGTCCAACAGAGTATCCTAGTGATGGCAGGAGACTTTAATGAGGTAGCAGATCTAGAAATGGATAGAAGGTCAGCAAAAGGTGCCATCACCTTTAAAAAACGCAAAAAAATAGCTCAGGCATTCCAAAGTTATCTCAAGTCAGCAGGTTTGATAGATCTGTGGAGGGTCTTTCACCCAGAAGAAATTGAATTTACTTGCTATTCAAGATCCTAGAACTCCTATTCAAGGATTGATACAATTATGGGAACCCTACCAGAAATAGAACATGTTTATACGATTAAAAAGATAATGTGGTCAGACCACAATATGCTAATAATGGAAGTGGGGACTAGTCAAGACCACCTGAAAAGATCATCTTGGAGGCTAGATAATTTGCTGTTAAATAATAAGAACAATGTAGAATATATCTCGGAAATGACAGACTTTTTCTTTCAGGAGAATGGAGATAAAGGGGTAAACAATGAGAGGGTATCTAATAAAGCTTGCTTCCAAACAAAAAAGGCAAGAGGAGCATGAAACTTCAGAGTTATATATAGAATATTATAAAATGTCAAGCCAGAACAAGGCAGCACCCACAGAACAAAATGCATAAAAACTGAAAGAGTTAAGAGATACAATTAATGAATAGCTTGTTCTTGAGACAAACAAAAAACTGGAGCTTTTGAAATCAAACTTCCATTATACAGGGAATAGAGTGGGAACATTGCTGACGAACAGGGTTAAAGGCAGAAGAATGGAAGTAGAAAATGGGTAAATAAAATTGTCTCTCAAGGCCAGACCCATATTACACCTCAAGCAATAGGTCAGACTTTTTATACATTCTATGGGAAATAATACAGTATTCAAAACCAAACCTCTAAGAAGGAGATAATAGAGTACCTAGCAAAACTGGAAATCCCAAGCGTGACTAACCATCAATTAACTGTCTTAAACGGCCATATACATGGTGAAAGAGGTGATACAGGTGATTACAAAATTAAAGCCCAACAAATCTCCAGGCCCAGACGGATCTATAAAACATTGGAGGACAAGATTGCGGGACCCCTGCAATGTGCTTTTAATAGCCTGGGGGATGCAGAAAAGATTCCTGAAGAATTTCTGAGAGAAAATATCAGCCCCATACTAAAAGCAGGGGGAAAAGAGGAAGATCTGGCGAACGACAGACCAATAGCTCTACTAAATGTAGATTTAAAATTATTTTCATCAATTCTGGTGGACAGACTAAAAAACATAATTGCAGATGTGATAGATCAAGATCAATCAGGTTTCATACCAGGCAGATCCCCAAGTGCCAATATAAGGAAAATCATTGATATTATAGATAAAGGTCAAGAGGATATTATGCCTTTACGTCTATTATTATTAGACGCAGAAAAAGCATTTGATAGAGTGAACTAGGAGTATAAGTATATGTGTGTAGTGTTAGAGACCTTTGGTTTGGTGGGGTGGATATTGAGGGCAATAATGGTATTATATACTGACCCTTCCACCAGAACTGTAGGCATAGGTATCTTGTCTGACTGGTTCTCCATTGGGAACGGGACAAGGCAGGGATGCCCGATGTCCCCCCTGCTGTACATCTTAATGCTGGAACATCTGGCTATAGCTATACGGGCTATATAAAAAGGGTGAAATCGGGGAAATCTGAGTTTAAACTGCACATGTATGTAGATGACATCTTAATGTTGAGGAAGCCAAAGAAGTCTGTCCCTGAGTTACTGAATGTACTCCAACAATTAGGTAAAATCTCAAACTAGAAGTTAAATGTAGAGAAGACCTCCGCTTTGACAATAAGGTTCTCAGAAGTAAAAACACAATTATTAAAAACGAAATATGAGTTCTCATGGGTCCAAGACCAGTTAGAATACAGGCTGTAGAAGACTGTACAGGCTGGATGGAGGTAAACTTTCTGCCTCTACTCAAAAAATTAAAAGAACTAAACAACTCAGAAGTGTTATGGTGGGGTTGGATAAAGGTTATTAAGTCGTACATCCCAGTAAAGTAGCTTTACTTGTTTAGAGTCCTACCGATAAAAGTCTCAGAGACATGGCTACATTTAGTACAATCCTCCTTCTCAAAGTTTGTTTGGCATATAAAAAGACCCAGAATTGCGGTACAAAAATATCTAGAGGGGGTATCAAATCTGAAAAGATATTATGAGGTAAATATCCTAAAACATATTTTGGCCTCAGGGATGGAGGCTGCGAACAAAGAAGGCTGGCACAAAATAGAAACTAATATCTATAATGTAAAGCTTTCAGACATGCTATGGTGGAAATACAACTTGGAGGCATACAGGAAATCCAGGGAGCTAAATCATTTAATGGGGGTTTGGAAAAAGATAAGGAAAAAATGGGCTTCCAGGATAAGATAATGAGGGGTAAAAATCTTGAGACTCTATGCTCATTAGTGGACTGCCTTAACTTAGATAATTGGATAGAAAAGTGAATAAAAATGATAGACTCACAATTCTGTGTAAATAAGATCAAACCTTTCATAACCTTACAAGATGAATTTGGTCTTGATAACAAATAGATTTTTAATTATATTAGAATTAAGGGATACTAAGATCAGCATCTGAGGATTTACACCTCTAGGTGGCAAAGAAGTTAAATAAATTATTAGTCTCAGACTCTAGGAAGATACCTTTGAGGGACTACTGCAATTTGATAGATCTAGAGTTAGCCTTAAAAAAATCCACCAGCATTGATTAAATGGAATAAGGAACAGGAAAAAGAAATAACCATGAAGGAATGGTCCTCAGTGGTAGGTAGACCCCACAGATTTGTTCACTGTTTGAACTTAAAAGAGACTTTCTATAAGATGATCAATACAATTAATAGGATTTATTATACAGCAAGTGGGTAACTATATCCACATTTGGTTAAGCTGTATTGGGATGAGTGGAATACAGAAAGACAAGGGAGTGCAGATACATGGAAGAAAAAAAATATAATAGTGCAATCCAGTATGATAAAGTAAGTGATATTGGTGGGAGTATGTATGCACTCACAAACAGTTCTTCATAGAAAAGCCCATCAACAGAAAAGAGGGTTCCTCACATCCATGACTTGGTTAATCTTTTTTAATATCACTATAAAACAATAAAAAAACCAATGGCGCAGCATCTGAGTAAAGTGCAAATTTGAAATAAATTAAGGCACTTACAGAGTTACAGGCAGAGGCGTCACTAGGGTTGGTGTCTCCCGGTGCGGCAACTCATGGTGTCACCCCCCTGGATTTCCTGCAATACCATGCCAAACAGATTCCTTAGTAATGCCAGTCAGATGGCCCATTAAATATGCCACATACAGGAGCCCCACAAATTATGACACACACAGGATCCCATTAACTATGCAACACACAGGAGCCCCATAACTATGAGCTACACCAGAGCCCCATAAATTATGCCACACAAGAGTCCCATTATTTATACCTTCACCTTGGAGCCCAATTAATTATGCCACACACACAGGCGCCCGTTAATTATGCCACACATGGGGCTCAATAAATATGCCACTCATAGGACCACCATTAATTATTTGTCACACAGGAGCCCAACGAGGTGACAATTGTACAATTTGAATACATATCTATACACACAGACATCTCTATCTCTCTATAACTAGTTGCATTTATACTTTGAATTTTTTTATATTACATTCAACTATTTTCATATGTAATAAAAATGTTATTGAAAAATTACATTCCTTGTTTTTATTCCCTTCCTCTGCACCAACATTGCACCTAAAGGACTTAACACAGCATCATACAGTACCCATAGAAATTGTCATGCACCTATATTGCACCCACAGCACTTGACTTGCACTCATATTGAACCTACATGATTTGGCATGCCACAGTGTCACTTTTCCCACAGAACTAGCCTTTGTCACTTTCCTCATAGTACATGTTATTTTGCACCAAAGGCCATGCCACAGAATCACTTTGCCAATTAAAATAAACCAGTTTTCCCATTAACATGCCAGTGTTTGCCCATAAATATGGTACAGCCGATTTGCCCAATAATATGCCAGTATTATTTTGTCATTCATAAACCTCAATTTGCCCAATAATGTGCCAGTATTATTTTGCCGTTAATAAGCCAGACAATTTGCCTAATAATATGCCAGTATTATTTTGCCATTAATAAGCCAGACAATTTGCCCAATAATATGCCAGTATTATTTTGCCATTTATAAGCCGGACAATTTGCCTAATAGTATGCCAGTATTATTTTGCCATTTAATATGCCATAGCCAATTTGCCCAATTATATACCAGTACTATTTTGCCATTTAATATGCCCCAGCCAATTTGCCCAATAATATGCCAGTATTATTCTGCCATGTAATATATGCCAGTATTTTGCCATTCTGTATGCCAGTATTTTGCAATTTAATATATGCCAGTAATTTGCCATTCAGTATGCCAGTATTTTGCCATTTAATATATTCAAGTATTATTTTGCCACTCAATATGCCAGTATTACAGGGAGTGCAGAATTATTAGGCAAATTAGTATTTTGACCACATCATCCTCTTTATGCATGTTGTCTTACTCCAAGCTGTATAGGCTCGAAAGCCTACTACCAATTAAGCATATTAGGTGATGTGCATCTCTGTAATGAGAAGGGGTGTGGTCTAATGACATCAACACCCTATATCAGGTGTGCATAATTATTAGGCAACTTCCTTTCCTTTGGCAAAATGGGTCAAAAGAAGGACTTGACAGGCTCAGAAAAGTCAAAAATAGTGAGATATCTTGCAGAGGGATGCAGCACTCTTAAAATTGCAACGCTTCTGAAGCGTGATCATCGAACAATCAAGCGTTTCATTCAAAATAGTCAACAGGGTCGCAAGAATAACTGCCCATGAACTGAGAAAAGTCAAGCGTGCAGCTGCCACGATGCCACTTGCCACCAGTTTGGCCATATTTCAGAGCTGCAACATCACTGGAGTGCCCAAAAGCACAAGGTGTGCAATACTCAGTGTAACGGATCGCCTGGCACCCCGACTGGGTACCTCCGTTGAAGGATGCTCCTAGCGCTTCCTGAGGACTCCAAGCACTCTGGCAGAGACCACAATCACTGAACCGGAGAAACAAATAAATTCTCCCAAGCATATGAATGCTGTAGACAGTTGAATAGGAACCATACGAATAGGTTTACTCTCCTAGCAGTCAAACTGGAACAGCATACAATAAATCCTTCCCCCAATAATGAGACGACACTTCACTTTGAGGGTTAAAACAGGAACTCCCTGTACTGTCACATACAGTCTCTTTTATTCCCAATCCACAAACATAGTACAGCCCACAGGGCATTACAAAACAACCAATCAATCCATACAATACACACAGACACTCCCACACAGAATCCTCCTCTCTGCATGTGATATGATTACTGAACACAATGGGTAATCTCATTATCACCGGCAGAGGAATACAGTTTTTACACAATATTTATAACTTCTAAAATATACATGTCACAAACATAAAGCATACATTTTCATAATCAATCCATTCAGGGCAACAACATATTAAAAAATGGCACGAATCAGACCAGGGGTTCAAAAGTTAAGGGAAAGTCCTTTGTGACTAAATGAAGCATGGCTTTCTGGCCCAAACCAGTTTCAGAGTCTTCTATCCTGGAGAATAATTCAATTATCTCCCAGGACAGACCCAAGACTCCATTAAGCACATGGTTGCAAAAAGACACAAAACACTTTAAAATACATAAAGTAACCTTTTCACATAACACACAGACATTTCACATATCCCCCGATAGCTGGGATCTGAGCGCACAAAACTACTGAAGAGCGCTCAGATCCTATTCACACAGTTCAATTGCTATGGAGCCGAAGTCTTTAACTACACAAATGGGCTCCATGGCATAGCTATCTGGGTTAACACATTCTCATAAAGTCTGGTCCATAGTCCAAAGGCAAGAGGCGGGCAAGCAGCCCCCTCCAAGGACACGTGGGGAGGCCGGTTTCGCCACATTTCTCCCCTTTACCATCCAGACTAACAGGGTATCTGACCTCCTGCCGGTCAGTGCCCTGGTTAGTCCAGCAACCCACCCACGAAGCACAAACAGCAATACAGCCCACCCACAATAACTGGTTACTACACCTGGATAAAATAGCAACTTGTCCATGTCCAGGTGCCTCACCACGGCTGTGCGGGGGGCTGGTAGACTGCCTTGGTGGGTTGCTGAGTGGGCAGAGACCAGCGGTACTCTGCCCGGGTGCCAGCGCTACCACTGAAGTAGCCTGGTTGGAGCCTGGTTGTGGGAGGGGGAGACCGACTGTCTCCCCTCTGGATACACTGCTCTGTGGCTGGGGGACAGGACCGACCGTCCCTACCCCTGGTGCTGCAAGTGCAGAGACTACAGTCCCATCTGCATAGTTGTGGGGCTTAACATCTCCCCTTGGTGGGTTAGGCTGCCGCTGGAGAGAGGGTGTAACAAGCTCCTCTCTCTGAACTGTAGACTGCCGCTGGGGAGAGGGGGTAACCTGCTCCTCTCCCTGACCCTCTCTTTGCTGGTGGAGAGGGGGACCAACTGTCTCCCCTTTCAATATTTTGTCCTGCGGCTGGGGTGCGAGACAGACGGTCTCTGCTTCCTGGGGTACACACTGCCACTGGGGAGGAAGGACGGCACCTTCAGCTCCCTGGGGTACACACTGCCGCTGGGGAGGAAGGACGGCACCTTCAGCTCCCTGGGGTACACACTGCCGCTGGGTAGGAAGGACAGCACCTTCAGCTCCCTGGGGTACACACTGCCGCTGGGGAGGAAGGACGCCACCTTCTGCTCCCTGGGGTACACACTGCCGCTGGGGAGGAAGGACGACCCCTTCGGCTCCCTGGGACTCACACTGCCGCTGGAGAGCTGGGCCGACCGCCCAGCATCCCTGTAGGGCCGGTAGAGAGACCGCCATCCCATCTCCACCTGCCATCTGTGGGTCTTCCCAGGACCAGTCTGTGAGGTCCCTCAACATTTGCGAGTAAGGACCACCTGCTTCCGCACCTGGCAACTCCGGCTGCTGCTGGGGATCTGGGCCGGTCCCATCTCCACCTGCCTGTTGTGGTTCCTCACAGGACCAGTCTATGAGGACCCCTACTTCGGGTTCCTGCGGCCGCCTCAGGGGGAGACGGCTAGCCTCCTCGGATGCAGCCTCTACTCGGCTGCTGTAACACTCCTTCCGCTGAGCATACTCTCTCTCTTTCGCCAGACGGAATTCTCGGGCCAGCCTTGTGTTTCGCTCGGCCGTGACCTGGTTCCAGATCACCCGGCGTACCTCCATGGGTAAATCATCCCCATACTGGGCCACTCGCTGCCTCACCTCGGCCATCCAATCATCGCCAGAGCATTCCATACTTGTCTGCTCCAAGTCGCTGGATACCTCTGCTCCCAGGGGCCCTGCACGTGTGCTAGCGTTGCCCTCAATATGTAACTCCAAACGAACTGTGTCTCTGAGCTGCTTTACCTCGCACTAGGACGCCATCCCACCGCTGCCACCAATGTAACGGATCGCCTGGCACCCCGACTGGGTACCTCCGTTGAAGGATGCTCCTAGCGCTTCCTGAGGACTCCAAGCACTCTGGCAGACACCACAATCACTGAACCGGAGAAACAAATAAATTCTCCCAAGCATATGAATGCTGTAGACAGTTGAATAGGAACCATACGAATAGGTTTACTCTCCTAGCAGTCAAACTGGAACAGCATACAATAAATCCTTCCCCCAATAATGAGACGACACTTCACTTTGAGTGTTAAAACAGGAACTCCCTGTACTGTCACATACAGTCTCTTTTATTCCCAATCCACAAACATAGTACAGCCCACAGGGCATTACAAAACAACCAATCAATCCATACAATACACACAGACACTCCCACACAGAATCCTCCTCTCTGCATGTGATATGATTACTGAACACAATGGGTAATCTCATTATCACCGGCAGAGGAATACAGTTTTTACACAATATTTATAACTTCTAAAATATACATGTCACAAACATAAAGCATACATTTTCATAATCAATCCATTCAGGGCAACAACATATTAAAAAATGGCACGAATCAGACCAGGGGTTCAAAAGTTAAGGGAAAGTCCTTTGTGACTAAATGAAGCATGGCTTTCTGGCCCAAACCAGTTTCAGAGTCTTCTATCCTGGAGAATAATTCAATTATCTCCCAGGACAGACCCAAGACTCCATTAAGCACATGGTTGCAAAAAGACACAAAACACTTTAAAATATATAAAGTAACCTTTTCACATAACACACAGACATTTCACATATCCCCCGATAGCTGGGATCTGAGCGCACAAAACTACTGAAGAGCGCTCAGATCCTATTCACACAGTTCAATTGCTATGGAGCCGAAGTCTTTAACTACACAAATGGGCTCCATGGCATAGCTATCTGGGTTAACACATTCTCATAAAGTCTGGTCCATAGTCCAAAGGCAAGAGGCGGGCAAGCAGCCCCCTCCAAGGACACGTGGGGAGGCCGGTTTCGCCACACTCAGAGACATGGCCAAGGTAAGAAAGGCTGAAAGACGACCACGACTGAACAAGACACACAAGCTGAAACGTCAAGACTGGGCCAAGAAATATCTCAAGACTGATTTTTCTAAGGTTTTATGGACTGATGAAATGAGAGTGAGTCTTGATGGGCCAGATGGATGGGCCCGTGGCTGGATTAGTAAAGGGCAGAGAGCTCCAGTCCGACTCAGACGCCAGCAAGGTGGAGGTGGAGTACTGGTTTGGGCTGGTATCATCAAAGATGAGCTTGTGGGGCCTTTTCGGGTTGAGGATGGAGTCAAGCTCAACTCCCAGTCCTACTGCCAGTTCCTGGAAGACACCTTCTTCAAGCAGTGGTACAGGAAGAAGTCTGCATCCTTCAAGAAAAACATGATTTTCATGCAGGACAATGCTCCATCACACGCGTCCAAGTACTCCACAGCGTGGCTGGCAAGAAAGGGTATAAAAGAAGAAAATATAATGACATGGCCTCCTTGTTCACCTGATCTGAACCCCATTGAGAACCTGTGGTCCATCATCAAATGTGAGATTTACAAGGAGGGAAAACAGTACACCTCTCTGAACAGTGTCTGGGAGGCTTTGGTTGCTGCTGCACGCAATGTTGATGGTGAACAGATCAAAACAGAATCCATGGATGGCAGGCTTTTGAGTGTCCTTGCAAAGAAAGGTGGCTATATTGGTCACTGATTTGTTTTTGTTTTGTTTTTGAATGTCAGAAATGTATATTTGTGAATGTTGAGATGTTATATTGGTTTCACTGGTAAAAATAAATAATTGAAATGGGTATATATTTGTTTTTTGTTAAGTTGCCTAATAATTATGCACAGTAATAGTCACCTGCACACACAGATATCCCCCTAAAATCGCTAAAACTAAAAACAAACTAAAAACTACTTCCAAAAATATTCAGCTTTGATATTAATGCGTTTTTTGGGTTCATTGAGAACATGGTTTTTGTTCAATAATAAAATTAATCCTCAAAAATACAACTTGCCTAATAATTCTGCACTTCCTGTATTTTGCCATTCAATATGCCAGTATTTTGCCATTCAATATTCCAGTATTTTTCCACTCAATATGCCAGTGTTCAGCCACTCCATATGCCAGTATTTTGCCATTAAATATGCCATTCTTTTGCCATTAAATATGCCAGTATTTTTTTTTATTATTAACTTATATTCTTTATTAAATTTTAAGTATAAAAAAGAAAATACTGATATACATAGCGTCACCCGTATAACAATCATAACGACACAAAGTACAACGTCATGCCTCGTAACAGAATAAGATTATTCCAGAAGGTTTCCAACTAGTATCCCTCAGATAATTCTGAAAGACCTTTTTCCCATTTTACCCTTTATCTTTCCTTCATCTTTCCTTCCCTCCTATCAGGGGGATCTCCATCTAATGATTAGAGAGAGGGAGAAAGGAAAAAGCCCCACTCAAAGGAAAAAAAAATAAAATACAGTAAAATAAGAGTGTAGGGTATAGAATTTGGCAGAATACTTTACCTCAATTATTACATTAAGGTTAATATTGTAATGGGTATTCGAGGAGTTCTTAAAGAGGGGAGGCGGGCTCAGTAAGTTTATGGCAGTTGATTTAACTTATGCATTCTGTTCCTCTGTCCCTCCTCTTTTCCGTCCCCTCTACCAGTACCATCCCCTCCAATCCCCCTTTCCTCTTATTACTCTCCAACTCAATCCAATTGGGAAGGGGAGAAGGATAATTATATGAGTTTTCATATCTGAGAGGGACCTATATGCAAACCCTCCTGAACGCATAAATAACATTAAAGCATAACATTACAGAAATGACAATACAAAACAATACCTATACATGACATTACATTATAGGGGAATGCCATCCCGCCACCCAGTCCCAACACCACTGACTCAGGTTCCTATCCCATGTCCAGATTTC
This sequence comes from Pelodytes ibericus, assembly GCA_036172795.1. Lineage (NCBI taxonomy): Eukaryota > Metazoa > Chordata > Amphibia > Anura > Pelodytidae > Pelodytes > Pelodytes ibericus. The sequence continues at coordinate 95,672,395 of CM069859.1, read as the reverse complement.
TATTTCCACTCATCCAAGGGGCCCATCTCATATTAAACTTTTGAAATTCCGTGGGGGCCAAATTACTTGCAACACCCTTTTCCATATGAAATTGATAGTTAATTTGGGCCTGTACTTGTTCCCAAGGTGGACAGATTTGTTGTTTCCATTAACGTGCTATGACCGCCTTTGTGGCCAAAAAAATATGGATCAAAAGATATCTTTCATTAAATTTAGTAAATGGAATATTAATACGGAGTAATACATTTTCTTTATTGCTTCTGCTCTACCTCAAATAACATTGAAATTTCCTGTAGGACTCTGTTCCATAATTTTCTTATATTACTGCATGACCACCATACATGTGATTGAGATCCTATCTGCGAATTACATCTCCAACATAAAGCCGAATTTGATTTATTAATTCTGTGTAAAGTTTAAGGCACCAGGTGCCATCCATATACAATTTTATACTGTAGTTCTAATAGGTTTGTGTATTTCACACTCTTCCTGGTCTCATTTAAGGCTTTTACCCAGGCATTAGAGTGAAAATTCCTTCCTATCTCTTTTTCCCAAGAGTACCAAGGTTTAGGTTTGATTTCTTTTTTTTGCTTAGAGAGCCAATTATACAATTTAGGCATGATTTTATTATTTACAAAGGAGATTTTCTATTTCATTAGCTATCTGATTTTCATTCCCTTTCTTAAATACTGACTCTATATAGTTTTTAAACAAAGAGCACAGAACACTTAAAACGACAATTTTATTTAATGCCCCTGATGAAGCTGTCACGGCGAAACGCGCGTCGGGCGCTTTCTCTCTTTCTCTCTTTTTTTCTTTATTAGTTTATATTTTGCCCTCCATTATTATGCTTTAGATCCTTCACCTGTCGTTTCTGCAGCTGTATTATTATATGTGTTTCCCTTACCTCTCTTACCTCTCTGTGTATCGCTGGAAATCATTAGAACAGGAATTATCAGACATTGAGACTAGGGACTCCCATTACCCTCCATTACTGCTATCGACCACCCTTCTTTTCTCTTACTTATATATATATCTCTACCTATTCAGTTGGATGGATATCTTAATAGCTGCTGATTATTTATAGACAAGTGCTTACTATAGGGCACCTCTCCTTTCTCTTTCATCATTTTTGATTGATTTTCTTCTCTCTCACTTCTTAAGTGTTTGGTCTATTTATTTATTTGTTCTATATGTTATCTCTCACCTACCTCTGTTTATTATTACTCTTTATTATTACTGTTTATTATTACTTGTTTACCTTGAGAATGGTATGATGTATGATTTCAATATACTGTACTTACCTTTAGTGTTTTTCTATTATTTATATCTTTCCATGTACGTGTATGTGTGAACTATTTACTTAGGCTTAAAATTTACGTGTGCCTACCTATTCAGATATATTTATTATTTTCTTTTCATATTTTTTGTTCTAGGTATACTTTAGCCTTTCGATATTTTTGGTGGCTCTCCACCTTATTTTTAAATACATAATTAAATAAAATTGTCGTTTTAAGTGTTCTGTGCTCTTTGTCTAAATATTTACCCTTCGGGTTACCCCCGGTCGTTTCCAATACGTAGCTTTGCTTTGTTGTATATATATAGTTTTTAAGTCTTAAGAAGGTAAATAGTTGCCTTGAATTCAAGTTAAACTTTTCTTGAAGGAGCGAGAATGATATTATAGAATTTCCATTCATTATGTCTTTAAGGGTTAAGTCTTTGTTATTACTCCAGTTATTTATGGAAAAAAAGTTCAGTTCCAGAATGTTTAGTGAGGTTGATGATGGAATTATATTTTCAATTTTTATTCTCTTTTTTAACTTGATCCAGTTTATTATGAGGTCCACCATATAAGTAGGAAGGTGTTGTAAGAAAAATACCTTATAAGCTCTATCATTCAACCATAAGATTGCTGACAAGTCTTCCATACCTATTATTTTTGTTTCCAACTTATACCACGGTTCGTCTCTTACCAATGATGATTGCCACTTCTTAACGTGGAAAAGTCAGTATCATAGAGCTTAATTATATTAGGTAAACCAAAGCCCCCTTCATTTGCTTTTTTCATGAGATGTGTTCTATTAATTCTAGGTTTCTTTCCGGCCCATATATATGCAAAAAGTACTCTTTGAATAGCTATGAGCCGATTTCTTGGGATCGCCAAGGGTAACAGTCTAAACACATAAAACCATTTTGGAATAATATAACTTTTCACAACATTTAATCTGCCCAACCATGAAATTTCCAGGGTCAACCATTTTTTTGTCAACTTTTCAAAAGTATCTTTATATAACCTGTCGAAGTTGTGGTCTTAGAATTAGTAGTAATATCTATTCCCAAATATGTAATTCCCTTGTTAGTCCACTCAAAAGAGTATTTATCCATCATACGTGATTTTGTGGCTTCCTCAACATTAACTAATATAGCTTGTGATTTTGTAAGGTTAAGTTTATAGTTCGAAAGGGCAGAATATAAGTCAATCTCCTGCATGAAACAATCCAATGAGTTTTCAGGCTCTGTCAAAGTAACGACTACATCGTCCGCATACATACATAATTTCAGATCTTGTCCCTCCACCTGAATGCCCCTTATAGACTTATTTTGTCTGATCTTAGCTGCAAGGCACTCTAGGGTCAAGATGTACAACATTGGGGCTAACGGACAGCCCTGACGAGTGCCGTTATTCACATTAAACCAATCAGCATCTATCCCGGGATCAATAGTTTTCGCCGTTGGGGTTGAATACATTGCCATAATGGCATTCTGAATTGGACCTTCTATGCCTATTTTTTTTTTTTTTTCCTTTAGCCATCAGACAATAAATGTTTCTTAGGTTCCTCATGATTGAAAGTTCAATCGAATTATTTTTAATTGCATCCTTTGGCCATTTTATTTATTACCAAATTGTTATTTTCATAGTTTCTGTCATTATTCTGCCCTATTGGTTCTATGCCTATTTTATTCAATACTTGTTTCATAAAATCCCAGCTGACCCTGTCGAAGGCTTTCTCAGCATCCAATGACAAGGTCAGCAAGGGAGTCCCCTCTATAGCCACATATTCGAAGACATCTATAAGTCTGCGGATATTGTTCTCAGAATATCGCTCCTTCACAAAGCCTATCTGATCTTTGTGGATCAAAGATGGAATGACCCCTTCTAATCTGTGAGCAATAACCGCAGAGATGATTTTTAAATCAGAGTTAATTAGTGAAATTGGTCTATAATTTGCCGTGCAGGTCGCATCTTTGTTTGGTTTTGAGATTGGTATTATTGTGGCTTGAAGGAATTCTTTTGGGACAGTCACACCTTCCCTAATCATGTCAAACAGTTTTATTAGATGTTCAGACAATACCTCCCCAAATATTTTATAAAAATTATTGTTATACCCATCCGGGCCTGGGGCTTTATTTTTCTTCAATCGTGATATTACCTCTGATATCTCTGTTTTTTCAAATGGTAAGTTTAATTGTCTTATTTGATCTTCAGAAATTTTTGGGAGTGTAATACTATCTAGATAGCTTTTTATTTGAGGCCCACGATCTCCCTTTGTTGGTAAGTTATATAGACTGGCATAATATTCATTAAAGGCAATGCCAATATCTTTAGGCGAGATATTTGTTTTATTTTGATCACTTATTTTTTTTATTCTTGTTTTTAATTTATTATTCTTTAATTTATTTGTTAACATTTTTTCAGCCCTGTTGCCCTTGGAGTACCAAAGCTGATTAAGTTTAAGTAATGTATAGTTCGTTTTAGCCATTATTTGTTCTTTTATTTTATCAGTTATTTCTTTAATAGTATTCATTGTATCTACATTTGGGGATATCTTATTGATGCGTTGGTTCTTATTAAGTTCTACGTACAGTTGTGCAAGTGATGCGCCCTTTTTTTTTGCCTCGGACCCAAGTTTAATCAAGTATCCACGCATAACGCACTTATACGCTAACCACAGTGTTGTAGACAATATATTATCCTTACAGTTTTCTCTGAAGAAGTCAACGGATTGCTTGTTTAGGTATTCTATATATCTCTGATCTTTCAAAATACTATTGTTCAACCTCCAGTTACTTCTATTTTTTCTATCATCAGAGTCTTGTATTTCCAGTATTACAGCCAAATGATCGGTCCACACCATATCAACTATACTGCTTTTCTTACATAGCTGAACACTGTAAATATGCCAGTATTTTGTCACTCAGTATGCCAGTATTATTTTGCCATTCAATATGCCAAAATTTTGCCATTCAATATTCTAGCATTTAAGCCCTCAATATGCCAGAATTTTGAAATTTAATATTGCAGCATTTAACCCCTCAATATGCCAGAATGTTGCCATTCAATATTCCAGAAGTTAACCCCTCAATATGCCAGAATTTTCCCATTCAATATTCCAGCATTTAACTCCTCAATATGAAAGAATTTTGCCTTTCAACATTCCAGCATTTAACCCCTCAATATGCCAGAATTTTGCCATTCAATATTCTGGCATTTAAGCCCTCAATATGCCAGAATTTTGACATTTAATATTGCAGCATTTAACCCCTCAATATGCCAGAATGTTGTCATTCAATATTCCAGAAGTTAACCCCTCAATATGCCAGAATTTTCCCATTCAATATTCCAGCATTTAACTCCTCAATATGAAAGAATTTTGCCTTTCAACATTCCAGCATTTAACCCCTCAATATGCCAGAATTTTGCCATTCAATATTCCAGCATTTAACCTCTCAATATGACAGAATCTTGCCATTCAATATTGCATAATTTAACCCCTCAATATGCCAGAATTTTGACACTCAGTATGCCAGTAATTGTCACTCAATATGCCAGCTTTTAACCCCTCAATATGCCAGTATTTTGACACTCGATATGCCAGCATTTAACCCCTCAATATGTCAGAATTTTGACACTCAAAATGCCAGTAATTTTCACTCAATATGCCAGCATTTAATCCCTCAAAATGCCAGTCTTTTGCTCGTTTTATACCACCCTCCTCCATCCATTCTCCAGTACTTACCTTACTTGCTGCTCCGTGTCCCAGGTCATCTCCTACGTGCAGTCTTCCCTCCTGCACGGAGGAGGGAAACACAGCCACCGAATGTGACGCAATGTCACATCCGGTCGCATAGATTTTTTTTTTCCGGCAGACAAATCCAGCAGCATGATGCGGTCTGCACCACGCCCCCCACCCACACCCCCCCCCCCGCACCCTCCTCGGGACGCCATTGGTTACAAGCACATGAAAGATGTGCACTACAGGTTCAAACAAACAAGGGGAGGGTCAGCGAAGAAGTCCTACTCCCACAATGTCTTTGATAGATGATCCGGACTCTCAACGTATTCCGCCAGCGTAAACCCACTTCCTCAGGAGAAAAGTGTCCCAGTGCTTTTGGCTCAAATAGCAGCAATAAAATGTAGCAGCAAGCATTGGAGCAACAAGGTTGAGCATGGAGGCAGAAGAGAGTGTCAAATGCCAAATACTGTATATAGTTAACCTCACATAAAATCCTATGCCATACAACCCATCTGTATACACTTCTGACATGGCTGGCTGAGCAGCAAGGAAATTGCAGTTCACAGCTAACACCTGCTGTGAACACAGCTTAATCTGCTGTGAACCACAGTGTGATGATACGGAACCCTAGGAACAACCCTAGGTGTATCGTTATGAAGGGGAACTTTGCTGAGACTGGGGTCAAGTCAGTGACTTTATCTCCCCCAGAATGCTGGTCTCAGTTGGACTTTGCAAAGTGAGGCTGAATGGGCAGTAGCTGGTAGAATACTGTGACCAAAGTCAAGGCAATCCTCTACCCACTGGAGAGCGAGGCAGGTTTTGACCCCTCTGCCTCCAAGTACAGCCTTTGCAAAGGCTGCCAAGTAATAAGCTCAAAACTGACAGAAACGAAGACTGGACACACACCAGTATAGGAGTGGAACAGGAATGAACATTTATTTGAAAACAGCACAGATATTTATACACAGACCATGTGGCATCAACTAAGGAGGAGGCACAGGGGAAACTAAGACATGGTAAGCCTCAAACAAGAGAGAGACAGGTACATTTGAAACAGGTAATTAGATCCAGTAGGATATAACATAATCACACCTTTAAACACAGAAACTTAATGAACAAAACATAACAGTAGGACATGCAATGGGCTACATATAGAGTACACTTAATTAAAGTAATGTTTTAATTGAAGGACATCTCTGAACAGCAGGACACTGAATGACTTACATAAAGACAATGGGTAAGGTGACAAAATGACATGGGTTTGCCGGAGAGGATACAATCTTAACCTGGGGGAAACACGATGAATGGGACAAAGGCTTGGATTCCAGGATACACATCCTGGCTCACATCCTGAGTGTGTGTGTTTGAAGTCAAGCTAAAAACGGGGTTCTGCTGGTGCCCTCAAAGTTTGTAGCCCCAAACCTAGTATATTCACAGAGAGGGTCCATAGTCTATTGGGAGGAGGTGGGCCATTAGTTCTCTCCACGAACACCGGTGATGGAGGGTTCTGTCACACACAGTTACCATTAGATTGGGCCAAATTTCTGTCAATATGCTGCCTGAACATCATGAGAAATGTCAATACTAAAAGAAGATGTTAGTTGGGAATTGCAATTATCTGGATGCTCTGCCAGCTAAAGGTCACCTGTGATGTTGGTTGAGTGTCATGAGAAATGTGGTCCACATACGAAGGAATATTTATATTTAAATAAAAACACAGTGTAACCCTCCTGTCATGATGGTGACCTCATATCTTGTTGGTGGGGCTTAGTTTTTCTCTGTGATCTATGTTCCTGGTGCTGTAGGAGATGCAGGTCTTTGCATCTTACTGGCAGAATTTGGCTTCAATATCCCTATAGTAGAACAGATGACTTCAAACACCCCAGTATAAATAAAACAAAGTATCAAAATTTAATGTAGGCCGTAGCTAAAAATAAATCCAAGGTCACAGTGTGGATAGAATGCACATACAGACACGCGCAGCGTGTGATCACCTGGCGCATTTTTTTTACCAATCAGACATTAAATGTTAGTTGTGTTGTACTCACAACTGCTCCATTTAAATATGCCACTGTGTAAAAACACACAGGTGTTTAAAATTACAAGATAAAGACTAAACAATAAGTCATTTAAAAACAAATAGACACTGTCAGCTCCTACACATAGTAAGAAACCGCATATATATTCATTTCTAATTGTGTCTTCTTTACTTTTTGATATATATGTTTGCGGTTTCTGACTACATGTGCTTACAGCGTCTTTTTTTATTCCACTCACCTAATGTTAAGTCTTGATCCTGTAATTTTAAACACCTGTGTGTTTTTACACAGTGGCATATTTAAATGGAGCAGTTGTGAGTGCAACAGACAGACAGAGATGCAGATGACATACCGGTAAATCATACCATTCGGTAGGTCAGTAATGCACATTGATAAAATATGACCAGAAATGGTTCATTCGAAATAAACAAGATCAATAACCAATGTGGATGGCAAATGCACAGATTATTTTTCTATGTTTAATCCACTAGATGGCACTGTGAAATGTTCAGAAAAGACGTAGTAATCGACTTTGTTAAGTTGTTGGTAATTTTTTCCAAACCAAAAATTATTATTTCATAAGAATCTTCTTATCTTCAAAGTGAATCACAGGGGGATGAGTGAAAAAAGTATTGTTTTTTCAAGTGCAATTTAAAGTGTGCTTTAGAGACATGTTTACGAGTCATTTTTAAGATTCCTGTTCTTAGCTCAAGATTGGCACAGTATCTGAGCAGTGATCCGCAAAAAGTGTTTGGCATGAACACACTGGAATGTATTGCGCTGGACATAATATTGATGTTTGTTCTCTAAAATAGTCTTTGGCATTTTGCAATAGTGAAAACTACTAATCCAACATTTTGGAAGGATAAAAAACAGTGCACATATTTTGGTATAGTTTACCAAAGAGGCAAACTATACAAATGGGAAACATCCTGAGCAAATGTTATCAGTTCTTATTTCTTTGTGTGTCATAACATACACCGATCAGCCATATCATTATGACCACTTGCCTAATGTTGTGTAGGTCCCCTTTTGATGCCAAAACAACCCTTACCCCTTGAGGTATGGACTACACTTGACCTCTGAAGTTGTGTTGTGATATCTGACAACAAGATGTTAGCAGCAGATTCTTTAAGTCCTGTAAGTTGCGAGGTGGGGCCTCCATGGATTGGACTTGTTTGTCCAGTACATTGTTTGATTGGATTTGAGATGCTCTTATTCCTACTGCATTTCTCTTCCTCGGGTACACCGAAGGGACTTTCAGGTGCTCCCATGTCTGCAGAGAGCAGGAGTGCTCAGTTGAAATTGGCTGATGTGTGTCTTCCATCCATTGCTATATGCCAAGTGCCTATTCCAAAAAGTAAAAAAAAAAATCATTGCCACTTGATATGATGGGGGGAAGCCTGCACGGAGGAGACGACCAGGGACATGGAGCAGCCAGGAGGTTAATGCTGGGGAGGGGGGGAGGGGGGTATATTAATGGACAAATTGGCTGTGGCATATTACTGGCAAAATAATACTGGCATATTATTGGGCAAATGGGCTATGGCTTAAAAAATGGCAAAATAATGCTGGGATATTATTGGGAAAATTGACTGTGGCTTATTAATGGCAAAATAATACTGGCCTATTATTGGGCAAATTTGTTGTGGCTTATTAATGGCAAAATAATACTGGCATATTATTGGGCAAATTTGTTGTGGCTTATTAATGCCAAAATAATACTGACATTACTGGGCAAATTAATTGTGGCTTATTAATGGCAAAATAATACTGGCATATTATTGGGCAAATTGGCTGTGGCTTATTAATGGCAGAATAATACTGGCATATTATCAGGCAAATTGGTTGTGGCTTATTAATGGCAAAATAATACTGGCATATTATTGGGCAAATTGGCTGTGGCTTAATAATGGCAAAATAACACTGGCATACTAATGGGCAAAATAATACTGGCACATTAATGGAAAAATGGCTGTGGCATATTAATGGGCAAATTGGCTGTGGAATATTAATGGCAAAATAACACTGGCAGCTGTGGCATATTTAATGGACAAGCGGTGGAATATATATTTTTAAAATTCTTTATTTTTAAAAGTTTTTACATTTTATATATTGTAGTGTCTAACAAATATCACAATGTCAATCTGAAAACAATAAAATTAGCAAAATACTAACAATGTGTACTATACAGAGATTGGGTATGTGAAATATTAGAGATACGCTTATCTTTCTAGAAAACTCTTCCAGGGGAGCCATAGTTTCTCAAATCTGCCTGGGGTATCATGTACAAATGCGGTTAATTGGTCCATATACAAAATACACAAGGTGACAGTGCGCTATATGTGCTATAAAGTGACAATGTAATCAATCTGCTGTGCAGAAAATACAGGATATATACCCAGTATAACAAATGAAGGTATAGAGATGATGAAGGCAATAAAATATAAAACACTCACATATAGTCCCTTAACATGGGACAAAACATAAATGTAAGTGGCAGCTTTCTTGTCCTGGTTTGATGCAACCTCCAGAGGGGATAAGCAATGTTCAACCTCCAAGAACAAGAGATGGTGTTAGTAGTAAAAAGTGTAATTTAATATAAAGTGCAAAAAATACCTTACACTTAAAATCTGGAACATCAGCAAAGGGTCATAAAACTGGAACAATGGTAAACAAGGATCTGGTACAATCTCATATGAGTGTTGCTTGATCTACGCGTTTCGCCCGTTTAAATGGGCTTCCTCAGGATCCAGCAGCACTCATAGGGGATGAGGCTGTCTATAAATACTGTCTAAACAATTGAATTAAGTGACGTGACCTGCCCACAGCGTCACGTCACTGTTAATGCGACTCTCGGGAGAAGCCGACTCCTCGGCTTTCTCCGCTATTCGTATCTAAAAACTGTCAGTTCATCCGAAGGAGCCGACCTCTCGGCTTTCTCCGCTGTTCGTATTGAGAGATTCGGCTTATGGCAAGTTCGAGTGTTTCCGTAATTCGTACTGTCAACTTCGTGGATTTCCGACTATGTTCGTTTTACCAGCTTCGCATTAGTCCATCTTCGGTTTGACATATCCTCTTTCGGTTTAATGGACTTCACAAGTCTCAGTTTTCTCACTCTGTTGGGTTTCGGTTTATAAATGGAGAAACTTTTCGGTTTAGCAGAGGAGTTCGATTTATAGCTCAAACAATGTTCCATATATAAGAGATTTTCATATAAAGACAAAAAATACATGGAATTATATAATAGTACATAATGTTACACTTTATAAATACATATAAGTTAAACATATAAATAAACCTTGTGCATAAATCCAGGAACTTTAAAGAGGAAGATAATCTTTAATAAAAATTGTATATAAAAAGATATATATTTAAAAAAAGTATATATATAAAAAGCTTTATTTAGAAAAAATTATTTAAAAGTTAAAAATGTATTATTCCGATTTGCACAAAAATTATTAAATAAAATTAAAAAGGTCGAAATCTGCGTTTAAACCGGTGGGGTGTAAAGTGCTCATCCTAAAAACCCATTCCATTTCTGTTTTTCCTATTTGTTTGATGTTATTGCCTCCTCTCCAATATTTCTTAACTTTCATTATAGCCCAGAATTTAAGATCTTTAGGATTTTTGTGGTGGCATTCGGTGAAATGATGTGGTAGGGAATATTGGGTATTCCCTTTCCTAATATTTGTCACGTGTTCTTCAATTCTTTTTTTGAGGGGTCTTATCGTTCTGCCTATATATTGAAATCCACAAGGGCATTCTACCACATAAATTACATTTTTTGTATGACATGTGAGGAATTCTTTAATCTCAAACTTTTCGGACGTAGCAGTAGCTAAAAAAGATAATCTAGGACTTTTTTCATGTTTCGCTACATTACATCCTGAACACATTTTGCAAGGGAAGAAACCCGGTTTTTCCATAAGAAAGTGTGAAACTCCTTTTTTGTTTGTATTCTTGAGTTTAGCAGTATAATTTTTTGTAAGTTTTTGTTTAAAATTTGGAGCTCCTCTAAAAATAATTTTTGGCCTTTCTGGTAACAGTGGGCCCAGAATATCATCTTGTTTTATGAGGTTCCAATGTTTATTAATAATTTTCTTTATTTTTACTGCTTTCTGATTATAATTTAAAACAATGGGTAAAACTAATTCTGTTGGATTAGATAATTTTTTATCATTATATTTTAGGAGTTCACCTCTTGGTTTCTTTAAGATTTCTTGGATATGGGTATCTAAAACTTCTTCTTTGTAACCTTTTTCTAAAAACTTATTCTTTAAAATATTGCATTGTTCCAGATAAGATGTCTCATCGCAACAATTCCTTCTTAGTCTTAGAAATTGGCCTTTGGGGACACCTCTCAGCCAAGTAGGGTGATGGCAACTTTTGGTGTCTATGTAGCTGTTTGAGTCAACTTTTAAAAAAAAAAAATTTGTGCATACCTTGCCTTCCTTTATATGAATGTCCAAATCTAGGAATTGTATGCCTTCCCTACTGTAATTGGAAGTCAGGACAACATTGTTATCATTATTATTTAAGTGTTCCAAAAATAGTAAGAGATCACTTTCTGCACCCTTCCAAATAAAAAAGAGATCATCTATATATCTCTATAATTGGTCCATGTCTATTACTTTGTCAATCAGTCTGGTCACTAAGGGTAGAGATGGGATTTGAGGTTGTTTCCACAGTTGTGCTATGGCTCTGCGGGTGGCAAGGGCAATTCTAGAGATGAGCTGGTTCTCCTTGTGGGTGCAAGATTCGATCGGTTGTGAGAGGAGGAAAATGCAGGGATCAAGCGGGATTGGTCTGAGAAGGATGTGTGAGAATAGATTCTGTATCTGCTTCCAGAGTGTCTGAATTCTCGGGCAGGTCCACCAGGTATGAAAATAAGTACCCCGTCCTCCACATCCTTTCCAGCATAATGGGGAGTGACCCGGGTGTATGTTGGACAATTTTATCGGCGTCATGTACCATCGTAGGAGAGTTTTATATGCTTGTTCTTTGAGATAAGTACAGATTGAGATTTTCGAGGTTGCTTCCCAGATGTCTATCCAAATCCTCTCTGTCCATAGAGTGACAAATGTATTTTTCCCATGATGCGATGTATGAGAGAGGGGGGGGTGTGATGTTGATAGAGATATTTCTGCGTAGAGATTTGAGATCATATTTTTTTGTCTGGGAGAGTCCATGCATAATTTTTCAAGCCTGGAAGGTTTGGACAGGGCAGCTTGTCGAACTGATGGAGATGAGCCGTAATCTTTTAGTTGTATGTAGCGGAAGAAATAAGATGGTCTGAGAGGAATAATTTTAGATAAATCATTGAAAGATTTCAATTGTCCGGCAAAGAATAGGTCGTGTACTCGGGAGATATAATTTTGATCGAACATTTTAAAAAGAGAAGGGGTCATGCCTGGGGGAAATTCTTTGTTTCTATATAGTCGTGCTTGATGGCGTATTTATCCCAGATCCGGACTGAGTTGAGAATGGAGGGGCACAGAGTTCGTAATAGGGGTCTGTACATTTTGGGGGTCCAGATGTATTGTGATAGTACGTCCGGTTAGAACAAGTAATTTTCAATGTCTACCCATTTGATCTGGGAAATGGAAGCATGCCAATTTGCTACTTGGGTGATTTGCGCGGCCAGGTAATATTTGTTCACGTCAGGGAGACCTAGACCTCCTGCTTGTTTGGATCTGTACATTGTGTTCCTGTTCACGCGGGCCTTTTTGCCCTGCCATATAAACTTGTTGATAAGTATTTGTAGCGACTTAATGCGGTGGAATATTTTAATAGGAAAACTGGCTGTTGCATATGTTAATGACAAAGTGACTGTGGCATGTTAATTTGTAACTGACATGTACTATGGGGAAAATGACACTGTGGCTTGTTCCGTAGGGGCAGTTCTGTGGGACCCATTAAAAGGATTCAGGATGGGCAACCTCAGAACAGGGATCAGGATAGCCCCTAACAGGGCTCAGAATAGGGTTCCGGGAGATGGACAGAAACAGGACACAAAGAAGGGGCAGGAACAATCATAAATAATAAAGACAACACCAAGGACAGAAAGGAAACCCTTTTCTTCATCTAAAAATACTTGATGGATAAATTGCAGTATAAAGAACTCACAGATGCCTAATATTTAAATATTATCCAAAATGTATTTATTAATGTATTATTAAGCTTTTTTGTATATTTTTTTTCTCTCAAAACGTATTGTTTTATGTGAGCATCTCTTCCATCACAGCTGTGAAGTTAATTAATGAGCTCCTCAGCAGATCATAATGTTTGTTAAAGGCTCTGAAATGTGCTGGGGTGTATTGTGTTTTTCATCCTTTGAGGTCTACTGCTTCCCAAACATTGCTAGGTGGTCTAATACTAAAGTTAGCTGGAACTCTATCGTTAAACTTGCTGTGATTTCTTTGTCTTTCTGATCTGGCTGAGTTAAATGTTACATTTATGGAAAACTGCAGGGTTCAGCAATTGACATTTTCTGAATTTGGTTCGATCTTCAGCTAAAACATCATGTGCAACAAAGACTCATTACGCTTATCTCAGATATTGGACGGAAACATACAGTTGAGAGTAGAATCTGCTTTATTACAGCTAAACCTTCCAGATCTGGTGATTCATGTTTGTGTTGCGCTTAAATTAGTAATAGTTCAGGCGACGTGATGGCGTAACATGTATGTCGTAGATGAGGGGGTGTGACGAGACTCTACGGAGGGAAAAGCGGTCGATGCGGAAACTCAACAGGATTCTCTCTCTTCCCCCCGGAGCCTGAAAGTGAGAGCCAGCACCTGAAAGGGAGAACTTCAGACCCATAAAAGTAATATTTCCTCTCTCCGCCCAGTCCTGCTAGAACCAGAGCCAAATCCAAAGCACCCACGGACGGCGAGAAACCAACACTCCACGCCAGGAGGGTGCAGTATAACTCTCGTCCTGCTATAGCTAGAGCCAGACTTAAAGCACCCCAGGACGGCGAGAATTTCACGTCTCATACCTGCAAGCAAGTTTACTGAACAATCACGCAGGGGAAGAGGATTGAGCGCCCGCAACGGACAGACGGTGGCCTGCCTGAGTGAGTACTCTATCCCTCCCTGAATGTATAACGGAAATTATCTTGTATAACCTATCTTGGCTGAGAGGTGCACTAGCTAAAAATCTGATGGCTAGTTGGGGCTTGTATACTTACCAAAAAATGTCCTTCCTCCTCCGTTGCTAATATTGAGGTGTGCACAATGGCTCCCAAAAATGATAAAACTGAAAAACCTAAATATTCTAACAAGACAGGCAAACATCAGGTAATTAATGTCTATTATTCGCCTAAAGATCAAGCCAACGCCCCAGGTCTGATGGATAATACTATCCCAGACCTGTCTCCAAATGTAAGCATATAAGAGAAAGCAATCAGAGAAGCACACCACAAAAATACAAACAATAGCAATCAGGTGCATCACCCCATGGGGAGTCCACTTATCACCCCCAATAACATTACATACAGAAAGGAGGTAGGAGGAGCACACAAAAATCAGAACTACAATATTACAAAAGTACAAAAGTTTATTAGAAGAATAAATCCACAAAAATAAATATATTCAAAATTATGCAAACCAGAATCATTATACAAAAGAATTATAAATGCTTACATAAAAAGTAAAGAAGGCAAATGACACAGAATAATAAAACAAAACAAAGGGCTAAACAGGAGGAGCACACTGCGCAAAGGAAAGGTCACCTAAACCTAGATAGATGTGTAAGGTGGTAATGTATTTGATTCAATTACTTTTTGGTATAACGCAGGACTATGAAACATGTATATGGGTGGGGGAAGGGAAGGGAGGAGGAATAATTTTTTTTTTTTGACACAGGAAATTATTTTCTATTGTACGTTATGTAACTATGGTCACTAGATTAAGCTGGGTTTGACTTATTCACATTGATTGAGTTTGGCGATTATAAATAGTAAATATGATCACTTAATAATATCACGCCCCGAATAAGGTAGGATATGATGCATGATTAAAAATTGGTATACACATAACACTTTCGGGGGTGGAGGGAGGGGGGGGGGAGAGGGAATCTTCACCGCACGGAATAACATTTTGGATACTAGGTTAAACTATTGGGAGATACTAAGTAATAGGATTGACCTAGTCACACATTTTGGAGTTTGATTCATTTATATCCACTGAGTTTGGTGAGAATAAACAGCGGATTGGCGCTTAATTACTTGATAAGATTATGCCTTGAACAACTTAGGGTTATGATGCACGATTATACAATAGGTACATACACGATACTGCTGTGAGTGGGGTGGGGGAGGGGAGTGGGAGGGGGGAGATAGGAAATCCCTAATGCACAGGATATAATTATAAACACTAGGTTGAACTACTGGGAGATATCTAGTAGCAGGTATGACTTATTTACACATATTGAGAGAATATACGCAGATGTTAATTTTGATCATTTAACAATATAACGGTATGTAGAATATTAAAATTATGATAGAAGAAAGTAAAACACGTACACATAGGAATTTAGGGGTAATTAGTTTGGTTTATACATTTTTGTTGGTTATACTGAACACTGGAAATGGGGCTTATTTGTCGCTAAGTTAGTTTAGCGCTATGAATAGCCTCCACTGTATGAGATACATTTTTAATTGTTTTTATCTAAACTTTTCTGAATGGACTGAAGCTGTGGGGGGGGGGCAGCTTTCTCAGTATACTGGAATCCCAGGCATAATACCTGGTTATGTGATGTGGAAACTGATTAGACCTGCCCGATTATAACAAACCCTTCGGCAACAATAATAACCCAATAGTTTAAAGCATGGAAAACTAGGGCAAGATTAAAACTTAAAAACCTGAGTATATAGATAATCATACACTCAAGAGCAAAACAACTCCTGGATTAATTGATTTCCTTTGAGACAATATATAGCTGATCTCAATTGAAATGATATTAGTTTAGGCTTAAAAGTCTGAAGGGCTTTTTTTTTCAACATATCGCCCAGATGCTTACTTTGTAAATATGTGTCCTATGAGATATCAGGCTTAAATTATAGTTATAATTCTCCTTTTTTTTTTTTTAACTTTTTATTGAATGCCCGGGACTTTTCCAATGCAATACTAAAACCTATGGGTTGAAATTAATACAGATATAATTTACTAATGGTTGTTCAACAAACCTGTAAGTTTGACTATGAAATAATGTGATGTCTCATTGCATAGCAGGGAAAGAGTGCTGTTTGTGATTTCATTGTGTGTCCTCTTCCCCCCCCCCCCCCCTTTTTTTTCTCTCCCTTCTCCTGCAAAAGCTCTAATCTGGGAAACATCACGTGGTCGGACCACGCCCTGGTTTTTGTTCAAATTAGAGACAATTCTGGGTATGTGAAATGTAATAAATGGAGAATGAATTAATTCATTTTAGATACCCAGAACAATAAACAAGACCTGCTTGATCAAGCAAAATCCTTTTTGGAGCACAATGACAACCAACAGGTACCAGAAACAACCCTATAGTGCTCTATGAAATGCTTCCTACGAGTCACTTAATCAAGAGAGGCTCCTGGCTTAAAAGACAAAGGGGGAAATATCTGGCGGAAATATCACATTTCTTATCTACCTTGAACTCTCAATTGTCTGAGGAAAATCGGAATACTTTTAGCAAGCAAAAAAAAAAAATTAGTAATGGTTCAATGTCAGTGATCTTCATCGTGTCCACCATGGCCCAAAGTAGTAGAAACTTGGTTCCTATGGAATCAAGGGACCATTTATTGCTAGATACTCATCACAGATGAATTTGTGTGGTATTAATGTGTAAGTGTGAACGATTGAGAAAAATCTGCTTTTGTTTTATGATAGTATTTATTGTTAGATTATTACATGCAAGTTGAAGTATTGTTGCCTTTTTCTTTTGTAACTTAACTTATCTTTATGAAAAAGCAATGTTTAAATATATCACTGGCAACATAATGTAAATGTTTCAATAGAGTGCAATAAAAATGTGTGAGATTAAATTCAATGAAACATTTGTTACAGTAAATTGAACCTATCCCATAATCAGTTTAAATAGTTTTAAAGAATCACAGGTTGCTTCCTCTTAATGAATTTCCAGTATATTGATCTGATCAGCTAGAATAACTAATTAACACAATGTCATATAGTAGTGATGGCAAGTATTTTTGTTGAGTGCACAGTCTTCTGCAGGAAACTAAGATGAATATTTCAAAATGCCCTTTCATTTTAAAGCATTTTCCCCATCAATTTCAGCTACCCTAGCCATTCTTGCACCAATGAGTTCAAGTAAAAACTGATGCTCTAAGGTGGCTAATATCCTCTAATGTCAGTCTTAGATCTTCACATTTACCGAGTTCTCTATAGTTGATGGTGTTACTGTAGACCAGACCTGGGCATCTTACGGCCCGCGGGCCACATCCGGCCCTTTTGTGCGTCCCTGTCCGGCCCCGGCCCGCGTGAGGCAGGGAGGAGAGGCGCTGTAGCAGGGAGCTCTCTCCCTGCCATCCTCCTCCTTGTTAATCCAAGCACAGCGCAACGGGTGTAAACCCCCGTCGCGTTCTGTGATTGGCTGCTTCAGGGAGGACGTTCTCTAGGGTATCTGCCAAGACACCATAGAGAACGTCCTCCTCCCTGCAGCCAATCACAGAATGCGACGGGGGCAGAGCTTTCCCCCGTTGTGCTGTGCTTGGATTAACAAGGAGGATTAGGTAATAACAGTTTTGGGGGGGGGTTAAAATAAAAAAAAGAAAGGAAGTGTCTGTGGAAGTGTGTGTGAATGTGTATCAGTGTGTATGTGTGTGTCAATGTGTATAACTATGTGTGTGTTACTGTCTGTGTAAGTGTATGTACATGAGTGTCTGTGCAAGTATATCTGTAAAGGTGGCTGTGTGTGTATTTATGTATGTGTGACAGTGTGTATAAGGGTGTTTGTGTAAATGTATGTCTGTGAGGGTGACTAAGTGTGTAACTGTGTTTGTGTGACTGTGTGTGTTTATGTATGACTGTGTGTACAAGAGACCAGCATGGGGAACAGAAAGAAAGAGATGGAAAAAGATATAAGGGATGAGGGGAGAGACAGACATGGGGTATGAGTGGCGAGAGAGAGACAGACATGGGGTATGAGTGGCGAGAGAGAGACAGACATGGGGTATGAGTGGCGAGAGAGAGACAGACATGGGGTATGAGTGGCGAGAGAGAGACAGACATGGGGTATGAGTGGCGAGAGAGAGACAGACATGGGGTATGAGTGGCGAGAGAGAGACAGACATGGAGCATGAATGGAAAGAGAGAGAGAGACATGGAGCATGAGAGGAGAGTGACATGGAGCATGAGTGGAGAGAGAGATAGACATGAGGGAATGGGGAGAGAGAGAGACAGACATGAGGGTACGGGGAGAGACAGATATTGAGCAAAATTTAATTGAAATATTGTCGATGTGGCCCTCCAGCAGTGCTCAGGTTGCTCATGCGGCCCCCGGTAAAAATTAATTGCCCACCCCTGCTGTAGATGCATGCTGTGTGCCATCTCAGAGGACTTGCGTGCCACAGGATCGCCATCACATATAGCATAACAACTAAATGCAACCTGTAAAATTGGCCTACATCACATAAAGGAGGATCTTTATTCAACTCAAAATGCATTCGCTCCTACTGGGGAGTAACACACACACTCCTTCATCTTTGAGGAGCATCACCATCTGGAAGCAATCACCATCTCCCTCAGCAAGCACAAAAAATAGAATGGGAGGTCTCCCAAGGCAGTAAAATTCCAGAATTATTTTCAGGCAGAAATGTCCAAAATTAATGGATAATATATTTTTATATATTTCTGCCTGAAGAATAAAGCTGGAATTTGACTGCTTTGAGAGAACTACCAAATTTTTGTGGATTTTTATTCACACAACTGAGCTGTTACATATCTGGGAAATAACAGAATATGTATTTTTTTTTATATTTGTCCATTCAGCTAATCTTATAACTGCTCAGCTATGTGGGAGATATGCTAATATTTGTAGACAGGTTCCTGTGTTACTTCATGGAATAAACGTGTGTGTGTTATCTGATGAATTGGCACATAGGTTGTGTAAAAATCAGTAAGAGAAGGCTTTCTTCCACTGGATTGAAAGCTACCTTATTTTATTCATTACATTTAGAGACTCATCTCCCATTAATCTATTTAAACTGGCATCCATGTGACACACAATTATGCTGTAGTATTCTATGTTAAAATGTAAATCTGATTATACAACAGCTGATGATAGATTACATTTGAGTTTGTTGATAATAAAGCTTTGAGTAAATGATTCATCATATGTGGCATTACATGCTATTTATGTTGCATGCCGTGGTATGGGGATATCTTGTTAAGTCACCACAGAAACTGATAAATCTGTCAAATGTGTTCAGAATGAACACATCTCTGTTTATGAAGACATTAATATCCACAGGGTAATAATCTACAGTTAATATTATATTTTCCCAATTAGAGTGAAAAAATAAACTAAAACAATATATATATTGTGCTTGGCATATGGGCATATCAGTTATCACCCGCTTTGGAAGTAATATTGTAAGCTAGCAGCATCTTGATATTAAATTACTAATTATGGCGTGAGTGATGGAGTTTATATTCAGGGATATTTTTACATAACCGTGTCTGCATTGTCTTCCTGTGAGGCTTTATCCCACATGCGGAATCGACTGTGTCTAGTTATCCGGTATGTATCCAGTTATTTCCTTTCTGTCCTTGATGGTATGCTTATTATCTGTGCTTGTTCCTGCCCTTTCTTTGTGTCCTGTTTATGTCCCTCTCCTCATGATCCCTGTTAGAGGATATCCTGATCCCTTCCTATCCTGAACCCTGTTAATGGCCATGCCCTTCCAGAGGGCTTACCTAGCCTATGACCTACTAAAGGGCTTCCCTGGTAATACCCTATTAGGAGGCCTTCTTTTCACAGAACCCCGTTAGAGGATACCCGCCTCAGAACCCTGTTACAGTGCCCCCTCTCTGAACCCTGTTAAAGGGTTACCTTGCTCTCTGTTTCCATGTTTCCTTTGTTCCCTGTTTTGATCTATTTCTGGTTTTCCTTTCTGCCTGTTAGTATGTTCCATTCTGGATTTTCTGTCTCCCTTTGCCCTTGTTAGTTTGCTTCCTGCTGGAAGATACAGAGCAGGTCTATTCCCACTCAGGTAAGCTCTGGGTATGGTGGAGAGAGGGGAGGGTTGGGGTCACTGATTTACATCCACCTTTGTGTATTTAAGCTATATATTGTTGGTTTGAGGTTCCTTATTACAGGACTGTTAAACAGCATGGGAATGATTTATGTTACATGTGTAGTATATATATATGTAACATAAATCATTCCCATGCTGTTAAGCAGTCCTGTAATAAGGAACCTAAAACCAACAATATATAGCTTAAATACACATAGGTGGATGTAAATAAGTGATTTATGCTATAATATCTATATATATATATATATATCAGACATGTGCAAAACTAAAATTTTCGTTTCGTTTTCGTCCATTCGGACCAAAATGTTATTTATTTCGTCTAAAACGAATTTCGTTCATTACTGCATTCGTTTCGGATGAAATTCGTTCATTATTTTCGTTTCGTTTAGTTGTATTCGTTCGTTTTATAGAATACGTGTAATACTATTGGCTTTCTATAAACCGAACGAGAGCCCCATTCATAAGAAATTATTTTCGGTTCATAGAAAGGCAATAGTACTACATGTTTTCTATAAGCCGAAAGTCTATAAACTGAACGTTCGGTCAATAGACTTTCGGCTTATGGAATACATGTAATCCTATTGCTATTCTATAAACAGAAGGTTCGGTTTATAGAATAGCAATAGGATTACATGTATTACATAAGCCGACAGCCTATAAACCGAACGTTCGGTTTATAGGCTGTCGGCATTTCACTACACGGAGACAGAGTCTCCATTCATAAATTTATGAATGGAGACTTTGTCTCCGTGTAGTGAAATGCCTACAGCCTATAAACCGAACGTTCGGTTTATAGGCTGTCGGCTTATGTAATACATGTAATCCTATTGCTATTCTATAAACCGAACTTTCGGTTTATAGAATGCCAATAGACTTACAAGCATTCCATAAACCGAAAGTCGTTCGGTTTATGGAATGTAAGTGTACTATGCTATTGTATTCTATAAACCGACTCTATTTCGGCTTATAGAATGCAATAGTACTACGAATGGACGAATGAACGAATGATTTTCGTTTATTAACCATTCGTTCATTCGGCTTTCGCTAGCTTAGCATTTTCGTTATTCGTTTTTCGGACGAATGGACGAAAATGCTATTTTCGGACGAAAATGCATTCGTCCGAAAACGAATGCACATGTCTAATATATATATATATATATATATATATATATATATATATATATATATATATATATATATATATATAGCATAATGACTGACTGGATTTCTGTGAGGTGTGTGTATGTAACTTTCTGTGTATGTATGTGATTCTGTATGGGAGGTGTGTGTATGTGAATGTCTCTGTGTATGAATGCTTTTGTGATGAGCCATTGTCTGGCTCATAAAACTAAATTAAATTTGTCAAGCCCGGATATATATCATAAATCATTTCTATCCTGTTTAGCAGTCCTGTAATAAATAAGTCACACATATGTGTGTGTGTGACATTTTTTATTACAGGACTGCTAAGCAGCATAGGAAGGATTTATGTTTAAATCAGGGCTTGACAAATGTAATTTAGTTTTAGGAGCCAGCAAAAAAAAGTAGGAGCCAGACAATGGCACATCACGAACGCATACATACACAGAGACATTCACACACACACACAACACATACACAGCCAGTTACATACGTACATACACACACACACACAACACTTACACAGTCAGTTACATACATACACACACACACACAGCCAGTTACATGCCAGTCAGCATTTTATTTTATTTTTAAGAGACAATAAATATTTTAATGTGTCCCTATTCCCTTTCTGCTTTACCTCAGTAAGGGAGGGGGACATTTCTGCTGCAGCCGGATCTTTATTCATCTTTCATCGGCACTCACACACTCTCGCTCCCACTGACATTTACACACTCGCTCACACTGACTTGCTGCCACTGACATACACACACTCTCACTAACACTGACATGCACACACTCTCGCTCACACTGACATGCACACGCTCACACTGACATGCACACGCTCACACTGACATGCACACGCTCACACTGACATGCACACATTCACACTGACATACACACACACTCACACTGACATGCACACACTCACTCACACTGACATACACACACACTCACACTGACATGCACACACTCACTCACACTGACATGCACACACTCACTCACACTGACATACACACACACACTGACATACACACACACACTCACTCAGTAAGTGCCCGAATGGTTCCATTAAAAAAAAATAAAAAAAAGTCTTATGTGCTATAGCCCCAGATATTTTGGAAACCTAGCAACGCCTCTGGCTATTGCTATTCTATAAACCGAAATAGAGTCCCCATTCATACGAATAGGTCAATTGACCTATTCGTATGAATGGTGACTCTATTTCGGTTTATAGAAAGCCAATAGCATTACATGTATTCCATAAACCGAAAGTCTATAAACCGAAAGACATTCGGTTTATAGACTTTCAGTTTATGTAATACATGTAATGCTATTGCTATTCTATGAACCGAAATAGAGTCCCCATTCATACGAATAGGTCAATTGACCTTCACGTATGATGTCAAGGAGGTGTGCCGAACGTGGAAGTTCGGGCACTGCGCGATTTGGAGAAATGTAGCCGCTTTGAGCACCGGCTACATTTCCCCTGTCAGACTGAGGCCTAGGGCTGGACTGGGAACAAAAACCAGCCCTGGAAAAAATTTATATACCAGCCCCATCGCATAAGATTTTTAAACCAGCCCATAGCATAATATAATTTTTTGTTCATAGAAGGCAAAATCATGCATTTTAAAAAGCACATCTGAACAGTGTATTATTTATAGATAAGACTGATATATAAGCCTGTCTAGGGCAATATATATACCTCCAGTATGTACACAGAGTTATATGAATTGCCCTGTGCAGAGGTATATATCAGGGCAGTGTGTGAGACATATCCTGTCTCTCGCATATCTGTAGCCTGTCTCTCTCTCTGTCCTTTCTGTGGCGTCTCTCTTTCTGTCCTTTCTGTGGCGTCTCTCTCTCTGTCTTTTCTGTGGCGTCTCTCTCTCTGTCTTTTCTGTGGCGTCTCTCTCTCTGTCTTTTCTGTGGCGTCTCTCTCTGTCCTTTCTGTGGCATCTCTCTCTCTGTCCTTTCTGTGGCGTCTCTCTCTCTGTCCTTTCTGTGGCGTCTCTCTCTCTGTCCTTTCTGTGGCGTCTCTCTCTGTGGCGTCTCTCTCTGTGTCTCTCTCTCTCTGTGTCCTTTCTGTGGCGTCTCTCTCTCTCTGTCCTTTCTGTGGCGTCTCTCTCTGTGGCGTCTCTCTCTGTGTCTCTCTCTCTCTGTGTCCTTTCTGTGGCGTCTCTCTCTCTCTCTCTGTCCTTTCTCTCTCTCTCTCTGTCCTTTCTGTGGCGTCTCTCTCTCTCTCTGTCCTTTCTGTGGCGTCTCTCTCTCTCTCTGTGGCGTCTCTCTCTCTCTCTGTGGCGTCTCTCTCTCTCTCTGTGGCGTCTCTCTCTCTCTGTGGCGTCTCTCTCTCTCTCTGTCTTCCATCCCTTTACCCCTGTAGTCTTTCACCCCTTCTCCCTGTAGTCTTTCACACCCTCCTCTCCCCCTGTAGAGTCTTTCACCCCCCCCTTCCCCCTGTAGTGTCTTTCACCCCCCCCTTCCCCCTGTAGTGTCTTTCACCCCCTTCTCCCTGTAGTGTCTTTCACCCCTCCCCCTGTAGTGTCTTTCACCCCCCCTGTAGTGTCTTCCACCCCCCCCCCGTAGTGTCTTTCACCCCTTTCCCCCTGTAGTCTTTCACCCCTTCTCCCTGTAGTCTTTCACACCCTCCTCTCCCCCCGTAGAGTCTTTCATCCCCCCTTCCCCCTGTAGTGTCTTTCACCCCCCCTTCCCCCTGTAGTGTCTTTCACCCCCCTTCTCCCTGTAGTGTCTTTCACCCCTCCCCCTGTAGTGTCTTTCACCCCCCCTGTAGTGTCTTTCACCCCCCCCTGTATTGTCTTTCACCCCCTCCCCTGTAGTGTCTTTCACCCCCCCCCCTGTAGTGTCTTTCACCCCTCCCCCTGTAGTGTCTTTTCACCCCCTCCCCTATAGTGTCTTTCACCCCCCTCCCCTGTAGTGTCTTTAACCCCCCCCCCCCTGTAGTGTCTTTCACCCCCACTCAAAGTGGCCTCAGATGACAGGTGGGATCCCGCTGCAAGTGCCTGCAGTGGGATCAGAAAACAGCTCATCGCGGGGAGCCACGATGAGCTGTTTCATACAGGACGTACTATGCCGTCCTAACGACTTTAAGGCACTTAAAGTCAGGACGGCATAGTACGTCCTAACGTCAGGAAGGGGTTAAATTAAAATGTCAGTATTTATAGATAAATGTACCTTACAAAAAGGTTTTGTGTTTTTTTTTCTCACAGATTTTAAAATTTTTCACACTACATGTTTATTTATTTTTTATTTTTATTTTTTTTACAAATATACGTAAGTAAGATAACATAATAAAGTTCTCTATTACAATCATCTTAGGAGAGTGTGTAGGCACAAGTGACCCAGTAGAATATCATATGTTTTTACAAGTGCTAATACTAGGTATCAAATGAATAGACAAATGCAATCCAAAGTGGTCCAAAACCCAGAACTTCCTGAGTAGACCCTATATATCCCAATCCGAGGTGGACAGAAAATCAGAGCTTCCTGAGCAGACCCTATAGAATCAAATAATGACTTCTTTAATATAGTCATGGGTGTGTATTTGCTAGTGGTGGAGCTACCATTTATGTTATGTACTGGGACCACCAGGTAGTGGGGGACTTGCATTACAGCATCATGTGTAATGCAGTCCACACAAGTGAAGTGTCAAAATGTTGAAGCGCCTACAATCAGTACTGCACCTGGGCCCCTCACTGTATTGTTCTGCCACTGTCATATGGTGAAAAAAGAATTAGAAACACAGTATGTGCAGCGTGTGTTTAAAAAATTAAAGTAAAGCAAAGAAAGAAAAGAAGACACTTTGTCCTATGTCACTAGCCTAAGTTCAGAGTACAGCTCTGGTTGTGGAAGAGGATTCAATACATTGTGAATTTAAAAAACATATTACTGAAATGCTGTAATGAAAGAGATCAAAAATGTTTCCAACTCATCTGTAGTCACCACAGTTTACTCTTGAATTCACTCCAATGTGTAACTAATAAAAATTAGAGGCAGAAAGGCCTTCTCTATTAACCCATAACTTCTTGATTGGAATTCAAGAATTTGTTTAAAATCAAAGAATACTTTAAAACCAATGTCTGATTAGCTCAATAAGCAGACAGCTCATTTAGCTTAACGGAGTTGGTGCGACTAATAACCACACTCCAATGAAAAATCGCTGCATATACATTGAAAAGACGTCCAATCACTAAACATGCTTCTTTTTTCTCTCTGTTTGATGGGAAAATTGAGTGTGTGAATTTTGGAAATGTACTAATTTTTTTTTAATGATTCCATACTGTTACATCATTCACTGAGAAATATCTATTAAGAGACATTACTTAGAGTACCAAGCAAACAGACCTTTGACAAATTATCAATTAAAAAAAAAACATTTTGTTTTTTTTACTACAAGCAGAATTCCAAAAGTATAGTGGAATTGTATTACATAGAGTTAAATTTTGTTTGTTATGAAGAGTACACAGAAAAACAAACATTTTCTCACATTAATCAACATAACAATATATTTAAGGAAGGAATACAATGTGTTTTTCCAAATGTAGAGTTTGTTATATGCATTTTCCTGACACTAATGATCACAAACAGCTTGCCAAACGCTCTTTAAAATTAAAAAGAATGATAAACTCTCAGAGGATAACAATAGGTCAGGACAGTATGCTTGCACTACTTTGCATTAAGTGGATATGCTTTGCTCAATAAGTTTTGATGGCATAATCAAGTATTTTGAATTTAGAAAACCAAAGAAAAGATTATTTTAAATAAAAATTAAAATTTATTTGCTATTTACAAGAAAAACATATATCTGCTTAACATGTTTTATTTTATAATTTTCACAATTTATTAATTATTATTAAATATTTGAAAAGCCTTAAAGAGACACGACCACTTACATAGGATGTAACTAGATAACCTGGTCATTTAAAACAAACACATATATAAATCATGCCACTGTTTATATCTATATATATTTATATATTTATATGATTCAATTAATTGCAAATAAAAGGAAAAATAAAATGAGGTGTTTATCTCCTGGCTCCATTTTGTGAATATTTCCCATGATGCAACATCATCCAAAATCTTCCAGCCAGTCTCACTTTATAACTGTGGCCAAAGCATGCATGATAATGTCATAAGATACACCCATGCTCTCTTACTGGCTCCTGTGTATCATAGTGGGCAGGACTAGGTGGCTGTGTACAACTTTCTTTTTTACCTGCCTTCCAACACAAAGAGAGGCGATTGACCTGATCAAACAGGATTATAATTACGCCCCCTTGTGATGTAATAGTTACATTACCCTCCCATTCAATGCAAGTCTATGATCAGAATTCTGACTTATAGACTGCATTCTGTGTCCCAGCCCCCAAAGTGAGAAATTTGGTCACCCAAAAACACTATATTTCACAAAATGGTGTCGCCCTTGTTTCGTTACATATTTGATTAAATACAGTAACATAACAAAAACAAAAGACATATCTGAAATCAACAATGCAAAATAAAAACTTTTCATTTTTGGTGGGAGTGTCCCTTTATTGTGGGTACAATAAAATTAAGGACAGGATGAACAATCTGGTAATCCTATTTATATATGTATAATATGTCCACTGAGCACCACCTGCTTATAAGGAAAACAGGTCGCCCTTACCCTGAAAAAATCTAAGCAAAAACCCCAAAATTGTACAAACCTTTGTGAGCAAAGGCACAAACTCTACCAATGATAAGATGTTATCCACCTAAATGTTGGTGGAGTTTGTGGCTTTGATCATTTAGTATTGTACATTATATAATTTGCACTTTTGGCATTTTGCCTATACAAATATAGCATTTGCACTTAATGTTGTGAATTTGTGTATATAATAATATGTGGCATTTGTATTATTTTACATAATGTTGTGTTTAATATTAACTTCACTTTACACTGTGTTCCAAAGCTTTTTTTTTGTTTGCATTAATACGATAACCCACAGTTTTACGCACTGTGTGCTTTTGGGATTTTTGCAGAAGTGAAAATCTTCATGCATTAGATCTGATCAACTAGTAATGAATATTTACATGTAGGAATAAATTATGTATGATAATTAAGATGATCTTGACACATGAAATAAACAAAATCATTAAATTAACTCAAAGAGTGCTGTTCATTGATAGATAGCTGCAAAAATCAGGCATTATTTGGGCAGACTAGATGGACCGAATGGTTCTTATCTGCCGACACATTCTATATTATTATCTGCTACTAATGTCTGATTTTTCTTTTCTGTTCACTTGGCAGTTAAGTTAGAGGGAATAGCCCCCTTTTTGGTTCAAATAGTAAAGCAAATACAAAATAGACATTTAAAATATTTCAGGACACATGGATACAAGCCTTTCCATTTGTCAAAAGATAATGTACCAAGAAGCGTTGTATATCCCTGATGTTTGCAAACCATGATTTGAAAAAAATACTCAAGACACCTAGAAAATGGCTCGACAATGGCATGTATAAGTGAATTTTTGAAATTAACTCAATTTGTTTTAGAATATTTATATTTTTGTTTAAAAGGCATTTTGTACGGTGGTAACTTTGTTTTGACATAAAGCTAATGAAAGAATGTTAGTGTGTGGATAAACAGCTTCAATGGTTTTGTCAACCGTATTGTCTATAAGCAATGTGATACATGCATGGTGTTTAACAGCCTTTTGTATACAAAGCTGGCACAGCCAAGAATTACTGGCATTGTGTAGCATGAAAGGATTTGTTGTTTGGTATTTGGCACTTCAAAGATGATATAACATATAAACGTTTGTATCTGAATAATGAGCTTTGTATCAGAGGTGAAAGGCTTGACGTGACTTTTGCTGCAGAATGAGAACTATCCATAGGGGTCAATATAAGCAGCTATTAAGGCCTCTGACATTAAAGGGTCTACTCAATAAATAGAGCATTTCAGGGAACTGAGACAAGAATTTCAAACTTAATGGCAAAGTAGCTGAATTTGGAAAACTTTCCAATGCAGCTGAATGGTAGAGTATTTCCAACTCTGCTATGTTTGCCTTACATTTGTCATTTCCGTATCAATTCTCTGCAATTCTCTCTTTATTGAGTAGACCCTTAAGAAAATCCCCAATATTACTTCTGGAACTTTTACTCTATTAAATAATTTGTAGTTTTTGTTATAATTTCATTTAAGATTTACTGATAAATAACGCATCTCATAGATGACCCACTGAAAATATTTATTGTTCTGTGATTTATTCACATCAGTATTCTGTTTAAAGGGATACTCCCACCAAAAAATTAAAAAGGTTTTTTTTATTTTGTATTGTTGATTTCAGATTTGTCTTTTGGTTTTGTTATGTGACTGTATTTAAAAAAATATGTAACTAAATAAGTGTGACTGGATGCCGCAATTTTGTGAAATATATTGTTTTTGGGTGCCACCCCCTAGTGACTTTACAGCACAAATTTCTCACTTTGGGGCTGGGGACATAGACTGCAGTCCATAAGTCAAAAATCTGATCATAGACTTGCATTGAATGGGAGGGTACTGTAACTATTACATCACAAAAGGCAGAGTCTGTTTGATCAGGTTAATCACCTCTCTTTGTGTTAGAAGGCAGGTAAAAACAGCCACCTAGTCCTGCCCATTATGATACTGGGAGCCAGTAAGAGAGCAGGGGAGTATCTTATGACATCATCATGCAGGCTTTTGCCACAGTTGTAAACTGAGACGGGCTAGAAGATTTTGGACGATGTTGAATCATGGGAAATATTCACAAAATGGAGCCAGGAGATAAACACCTAATTTTATTTTTCCTTTTATTTGCAATTAATTCAATCATATAAAAACTAAAAAAGTGGCATATGATTTATTTATGTGTTTGTTTTAAATTGCCAGGTTCTCTAGTTACATCTTATGTAAGTGGAAGTGTCCCTTTAAAGACACAGAATAAAAGAAAACTATTTTCTTAATTTTAGTAGACATTCCATAAATGCACAGTGAACAATGGGACCTGTATGTAATGTACATAAAATAGAATGGGCATTTAATACCAAATTCATTTAAGGAGAGCGAATTCAATGAAGCAGAAGTGTACATACAATCAATTTACCTCTGGCTGAAGAAAGTAGTTTGTGTGATACTTTTTCAGTGATTAGATTACACTTGCACATTTGATTTCAACATGAACTCATCTCATAAGTATATCTGAAATTAGACCACACTGGACTATTCACGAAAAGTGAACTGCAAAAATCTATCCTTAATAGCCATGAGAGATAGGTAAGTTGTAGTATTTTTTTCCAAGTCAGCTACTAATGTCTGATTTTTGCAGTTCATGGTTTGTGAATGACTTCTTTTGACTTCACATTATCCTGATTTGCATTAAATGCCCTGGCTGTGTCTTTTCATATGTGAGTGGGATAACATAGTGAGACACAGAACAATTACATTTATTTGCTGAGTTGAAAAATACTATGTCCTACAAGCATATTCATACTGTACTTCTAAAGCTGATACTTCTTTATTGCCAATGATTCATTATTCAGATGTTAACTAAACGGTCATCTGTTCTCTTCATAGGTTGAGTAATTGATACAGAAGTCCAAATTGCTTTAACCTCTTCAGGACAATGGTATTCTCTGTTTTTATGTCGGCTCTGGACGATAACTTTTTTTCTACTTTAGCTATGTGTGCATTTAAATTAAAGTGTAAGCTTGCTATTTTAAATGAGTCCCCACATATAACATAATGTTTCTTTAAGGAAAGACAGTGATTTATTTTGCAACCATTTTTTTAACAGTTAATCCTTTGTGTAAAGTATACAATTTTATTATATTTATTTCTGGGATACAGTATATTTCTCTCCTCCCACTCTCTGACACAAGATAAAAATGTATCAGGGAGAGATAGGGATGATTTTGACAATCAGTGTTCTTACAGCACTGATTGTCATTTAATGTATTTTTTGCATTTATTGCGCAAATAAATGCAAAAAAATGATGGTTGATCCTCGTCTGCCTAACTGTTAAGGCAACCAGGATCAACTTTCCCCATCTCTCCCCCAAATTTGGGGGAGCATGGCAATGGATTGTTAATAGACTTTTACAGCTTTCACAATCCTCACTGCAATGGCTGAGACAGCCTGTCTCAGCTATTGCAGGTCAGACAGACCATTTTCTGGGTGATTCAGACTTGCCTCCATCAGAGGCAGTCTGAAACACCCCTCACCCGATTTTCGATGTGCACAGACATCCACTGCTGCCGCCTAGGCACGACCGCCGGGACTTCTGTGATGAAGCCGGGTCCTTCCGGCTTCATCATAAAAGTCCCGGCGGAAGTGCCGGGCAGCAGCGGAGCATGTCTGCACGTATCGTGCAGACATCCTCCGGCTGCATCCACTGAAGACAGCCGGTCCGTCATAATAGACGGAAGTGTCGGACAGCATGGAGTATGTCTGCACGATCGTGCAGACATCCCCCGGCTGCCCCCACTAGCCACCAGGGAGATGCAAGGTGAGATGGGGGAGAGGGAGGGGGGCAGAGAGACACACAAGGGGAGGGAGGGGGCAGAGAGACACACAAGGGGAGGGTGGAGAGACACACAAGGGGAGGGAGGGGGGCAGAGAGACACACAAGGGGAGGGGGCAGAGGAGAGAGACACACAAGGTGAGGGGGAGAGAGAAACACACACAAGGTGAGGGGGAGAGAGACAAAAGTTTTGGGGGAGGGAGAGAACAAGGAGGAGAGAGAGAACGCTGGGGGGACAGACAGAGACAACACTAAGGGGGGGGAGAGAGACAACGCAGGGGGGAGAGAGAGGCAGCATTGGCACATAAAAGGAAATAAAAACAAGAAATGCAATTTTTTTATATCATAATTTTTATTAAATATTAAAAAGCAATTTACATGTGAATATATACAAGTTGAACTTTTTTCCTATAGGGTAGTCTTATATTCAGGCTTTTAGTTTTTTTTCTAAAGGAATATCCAAAGTTTGGGGGGTCGTCTTATAATCAGGGTCATCTTATATTCAAGCAAATACGGTATATCAACTATTTATAATGCTTGTTTTTAATAATTAATATAGGAATTATTTGTTTGCAAGGCAAGTAATAATAGGGGTGAACAAATGTAAGTAAATTACAGTGTTCAGCTGTTTTATTTCCAAAGAAAGACAAAGAGGAAGATAACACATACTATTCAGAGAAGTAATAATGTATTCCTTTTGAGATTTACAGACAAAATACAGTCTACAAGTGAAACATGGTATGAATTCATGATGTAATGTGTCTCAAGTTACAAATGTCAAACAAAGCTGTGTATTGACTGAGCACTCAGCTTAGTGATGCAAGACAATAGAGTTAGCCTGACAAGGTTTTATTATCTACATGGAAAAAGAATCTTTTACACAATCCTTTAATAATTCCCATAAATATGGATACATGCCTCAAAGTATGACTTTTTCATAAGAGCCAAATTAAACTTGCACTTTGTCGTATATTATCTCTACAATATTTCTCAATATTACTTTTCAAGTGCATGATAAAAGACCAGTCAGCCGTTCTTTTAAGAATATGCCCAGTAACTGATTTCAGTCCTTAAGATTGCACCACAGGTACATACAGTTATTGTTTGAGAACATTACTTTAACATTTATTTATATAGAACAAATAATTTGGTAGTGCTTGTTACACAGCATAGAAGAACACTAGCTTTAAAATTAGACAGACTGAGATATGAGGTTCATAAGCTTACAATCTAGAGGGAGTTGGGACAAGGTGAGTTTTGCAGGATGTTAATTAATGGATGTTCTAGTTGGATAAATAGTAAGCTCCCTAAAAGAGGAGAGTTTTGAGGGAGTTTATGCAGATGAAGAATGAGGAAAAGAGATGCATGCTTAGTTCCAGAGAACAAGACCAGGTTAGGTAAAGTCTTGTAGGAACAAATGGGAAGAGGTGATCAAATTGGTGGAGAGCTTTAGTCCACTTGAGGAACATCTCACATGGTAGTATCCAGGGCCGGCCTTAAGTGTCCCGGCGCCCTGTGCGGGCTTCCCCCACACCTGTTCTGTCTCTCTCCCCCCCTCCCCCTGTTCTGTCTCTCTCCCCCCTCCCCCCGTTCATTTCTTTGGTAGGATTTCAGATTATTTTCGGTATTTCTGGGCTATTTTTGCTGTGTCTGAAATCGCCCATAGGATATAATGAGGCCGCCAGTTCTGGCTGCATTTGGTTATGGCAGATAGTGTGGAATCAGCTAAGATTCCCAAGTTGCGAATGTATCCATCAGCAATTCAGAGGCACCATTTCTGGGCAGATTATCGGTGCATTTGACCCTCATATGTATATGTGATCAACATACTAGACATATAAAACAATGCAAGATTTCAATCATAGACTGTCTGGTTTGCAAACTCAAGGAAAAATGGCCCAATGAACTTTACAGATGATAGAAACCAGGTTCCATTACTTTTCACCATGAAAAGAATACAGATGTTTTATAGAACGAATTGGATCATTTATGCTTACTATCCACTTGTCAAATGGTGTGGCACTAATTATTTAAATTGAAAATAAGCAATGATGGGGGGGGGGAAAAGGACCACATGTGTTATTCCCCTTCTTTCATGTGGAAAATACCTTAGGGCAGCATCTTATTCAGCTAACATAAATTGTACATGTATAAATTAATAAAGTTAGTGGGAATACAATGCAAGGCATGCCAATTTCAGAATGAACTGCAAACAAACAAAAATAAAGTGAGCAAAACATTTTAGTCATTATGTACATATATTACTCCCTTTTTCAAGGTTGACATTGCATATAAGTGTGAATAATATACAGGAATATTGTGAGATTCTGCTGGTGTCAGGAAAAAAAAAAGTTTTCTTCTGCAGACTCAAACTATTCTAAGTTCTGGAAATAAATTGGCCTAAACGAAAATTTTCATAAACTCCCAAAATGCTTTGGGGAAAAAACCAGGAAGGGTAAGTTAAATAGGTGCTACAACAAAAATAAAACTATATTATGCCACATGCTTTTGGTATATAAACTGGCCTAAACTAAAATTTTCATAAACTCCCATAATGCATTGGGGGGAAAAAAGCAAGGGGAAATTTAATATGTGCTACCAAAACAATCTATAGTATGCCACATGCTTTTGGTATTCTTTAACAAAAAAAACAAGGAGGGTTGTAATCCCTTCAATTAAAAACCTTACATTTAAAATGTCTTCACAAATCTTTTTCTATAAACTACAGAAATCCTTTCAATGCCAGTGGGCAAAGTTTGGGTAGAGCTTTAACGTACACTTTGTGATATGTCCGATGATGTCAAGCACTGCCCTCTAGTCTTCGTTTAGAAATGGGCAATTCATTATTTAAATAATGTTGGTATGCACGCTTGCTATTGTTCTTCAGCTTCATCTTCTGTAGTTCTGTCAGAATTATAATTTTAACTTCAACCACTGAGCTGTAATCCCCTTGAGATAACATTTTCAGCAGATGATTAAACAGTTTCACTCATTAAAAGGTTCTCAAACACTTACGTTAGAAATAGAACTAATGGTCCTGACAACAACAGCAGATGAATAATGATTACTTCAGATGACATAGACAGGTAAGCCATGTAGCAGAGACTGAAAAATGCTTGCAGAGTCTGAGCATTTATAACAAGACTGTTAGTCGCATTAAGCAGTATTATTTCTAGCTCATATCATGCACTTTTCATTAATGATCAATACCAAAAGCAAAACCAATCAGGAAAATAAATCAATAGAGGGTCTTCTCAATATAACGCAATCTGGTCCAAAATGGAAACTATGGCTATACTTCGGCCAAATCCATTTTCCAGTTTTTAGCTGGAGCATTGAACGTTAAAGGGTTTAAAAGTATAGTACAATATATTTGAAAGTGTAATTTTTCATATGCAAATTGCTCCCTGTATACCTGAATATAATATCCACGATTAGAATATTTGTTCAAAAGATGATATTTGGACACATACGGAACAATGACCATGTCACAAAAATTACGTAGCACTTCATTTAGAGCATTGAAAGGAAGTATGTTAGATAATCAGAGACACAATGTATACATGAGGTAGAGAGCCCCGCTTGCAAGCTCACAATCTAGAGAAGCAATATTCACCTATTGTTCCAGAATGGTTAAATGCGGTATGTTATTCACCATTTGTTTGTTTTTGTTTGCTCACGCTAAAGTACTCTATTAATAACTCAAATGTTGCTTTGTGAAACACATTTGATTGATCAATTTATTTTTATATACTATTGTAGAGGGAGCTAGAATGAAAAAAAAAAATCAGCAGAAAATTTAGACATATTTTTAGAAATATACTAGAAATATACTAGAACATGAGATAACCTAATAGATATTATTTTATAGTAAATTATATCATATGCTCAAACTAGTGGTAGCTAATGAAAGAATTTCTTATACTGAAAAATATATAATGTGTCTGTACAGTAAATGAGATAGGAAAATTACTGCTAAACACAAATGTCTGTTCAAATGGAGCTCAGCCCCTTTAAAAACTACATCTGGGGCCGAGGCTAGCAGTTGTGGTTCCCCATAACTATAATCAGGGCTGGGAACTAACCCAAATGGCTTTCAGCCCCCACATTGAATGAATCGGGAGCCAGGGCTACTTGCCTCTTACTTTACCCCCATTACAATAATATCCCCCTTGGGACCGGCTAAACGCCTCCAGACCCTTTATAATTAAATTACCCCTTCCTCCCAGGTGTGGGGCCTGTTGAAAGACCCTCAGATGCGATCAAATTATTTAAAATAAAAATATTTCCTACCTACCCCCCCCCTCCCCCCCTTCCACTACCTTGCCCAGGTATTTTTGAAAGAAGGAAAAAAACACACCTTGGAGGACAGGAAAGCATGCAGTGAAACTCACTGCCCATTGCCCTGGCATCCAAAGGGTTTCCTGTGAATAAAATATGACCTGTTCCTGAAGTCCAATGCCGATCTGCAATGCCCTGGAGCCCTCATCTTCAGGGAATGGGGGGCACCCAAAGTTGCTAAACAATTCTAGGTCAGGGAGACGGGGGAGTCCAGGAAGCCAAACTGAATAAAAAAGCATAAAAGCATTAGTACTCAGCATAGACTGATCAGTATGGATGTTTCCTGTAGCTTTTTGAATCCATACATGAAGAATTCAGGTTGTTCTGGGTACAAAAGGTGGTCCTGCCTTATACTAGATAGACAAGCATAAAAAAGTAGCCAATACATGTATATATTTGGGTAGAGCGTAAACTGTACTTAATTGACAACTTTGTGAGTCTCTGAGTCAACAAAATAGGTGAATTAGAAAATCTGTGCTCTGCTTGTTGCAACGTCAGGGGCGGGCTGGGCCGGGGGGCAGGGTGGCAATTGCCCCCCAGGCCGCCCTAAACTATGTAAAACACGGCCGCTGGGCCAGTGTTTTAAAAAAAAAAAAAAAAAAAAAAAACGCGCTTGCAGGCAGAGACTGAGGTGAGAAGGGATCAGAAGATCCCCTCTCACCTCCGCTCTGCCTGCAAAGCTGCACGGGGAGCCGAACAGGCAGCACAGAGAAACCTCCGTGCTGCCTGTTCGGCTCCCCGTGCAGTGTGCCGACAGTCACGTGATCGGCGCTCTGACGTCAGACGCGCGCCGATCACGTGACCTGTCGGTACAACCGCCGGGAGGCCGAACAGGCAGCATGGAGGGACCATGCTGCCTGCCACCAGGTAAGTCCTCCTGCCACTAGCCACCAGGGAAGTCCTGCCACTAGCCACCAGGGAAAAAGGTAAGGGGGGGGGGGGGGGTTTGGGCAAAAAACACTGG
This sequence comes from Pelodytes ibericus, assembly GCA_036172795.1. NCBI lineage: Eukaryota > Metazoa > Chordata > Amphibia > Anura > Pelodytidae > Pelodytes > Pelodytes ibericus. The sequence goes on along the minus strand of CM069859.1, from coordinate 95,636,103 downwards.
CATATTATTGGGCAAATTGGCTGGGGAATATAACATGGCAAATAAGACTGGCATATTATTGGGCAAATTGGCTGGGGAATATTAAATGGCAGAATAACACTGGCATATTATTGGGCAAATTGGCTGGGGCATATTACATGGCAAATAAGACTGGCATATTATTGGGCAAATTGGCTGGGGCATATTACATGGCAAATAAGACTGGCATATTATTGGGCAAATTGGCTGGGGAATATTACATGGCAAATAAGACTGGCATATTATTGGGCAAATTGGCTGGGGAATATTAAATGGCAGAATAACACTGGCATATTATTGGACAAATCGTCTGGGGAATATTAAATGGCAGAATAAGACTGGCATATTATTGGACAAATCGTCTGGGGAATATTAAATGGCAGAATAAGACTGGCATATTATTGGGCAAAATGGCTGGGGAATATTAAATGGCAGAATAACACTGGCATATTATTGGACAAATCGTCTGGGGAATATTAAATGGCAGAATAAGACTGCCATATTATTGGGCAAAATGGCTGGGGAATATTAAATGGCAATTAACACTGGCATATTGGGCAAATTAGCAGGGGCATATTAAATTGCAGATAACCTTGGAATATTATTGGGCAAATTTACCGAGTTATATTAAATTGCAGAATAACACTGGCATATTATGGGACAAATTGGCTGGGGAATATTAATGGCAAATAATATTGGAAATGTGTATGTAATGGGGTGATGGAGGCATGTAAATGTGGTGATGGGGCATGTCCTGGTGTGCAACGTGGGTTATGGGTCATGTCGGAGGTGTGCAACGTGGGTAGGGGGGGGGGTGCCCAAATTTTGGGATATTGGGTGTCTAAATCCTGTCATGTTGAGGGGCATAATCCTGGCATATTGAGGGGAAAATCCTGGCATATTGAGGGGGCATCATCTTGGCATATTGAGGGGAAAATCCTGGCATATTGGGTGTCTAAATCCTGGCATATTGAGGGGCATAATCCTGGCATATTGAGGGGCATAATCCTGGCATATTGAGGGGCATAATCCTGGCATTTTGAGGGGCATAATCCTGGCATATTTAGGGGAAAATCCTGGCATATTGAGGGGGCATCATCTTGGCATATTGAGGAGAAAATCCTGGCATATTGGGTGTCTAAATCCTGGCATACTGAGGGGCATAATCCTGGCATACTGAGGGGCATAATCCTGGCATTTTGTAAGGGAAAATTCTAGCATATTAAATGGCAAATCCTGGCATATTGTGGGGGAAAATCCTGGCAATATTCGTTATAAAACAAGGAAAAGATGGCCGTGGATGGGGAGGCGATTCGATGGTGCAATGGGCCACTTGACTGGATTTGCCCCCCAGGCCTAAGGCTGCCAGCCCTCCCCTGTGCAACGTGGTTGTCATAGTTTGCATAAATATGTTCAAGTATGAAAGATGTTAAATAAAGTTCTATAAATAATAATAATAAAGTAATTAATTCTTTATGCTCTGTTTAGAAATGTGTAGAATAAAAATATTCTCTGTACAGTAGAAAATGTCCTTGGCTATTTATAAATATAATTGTCCCTCTAATTATCTAATTACCAGTAATCACTCACGGAGATGTGATAAGTTGTAAAGTTAAAGACAAATAGTAATTTTGATTGCCATTAATACATTGTATCCGGAACACCCTTTAGGGTGTGTGCACTCTTTCTATGTCTTGTAAGATGCACTATGTTTGTACAACGTTTCATTTCCAGTGATGTTTTCATTGAGTAGTCAGCAGTAGTACAGCATGCTCTAGCCATAAATTATAGCTATCTAGGGAAAGAACTACCAGTGTTTTAAATAGGGTCGTTCCTTTTCATAATGTTCTGAATTTTAAAACAAGACATTAATAGCATCTTAAATATTTTATTTATTTAGTTTACACCCTAATGATGTAACCAGGGAGATCAGCCCTAGTTTAGTAACTAGTCATAACTGAATAAATGGAAATATCAATTCAAACAAATTGAGATAAGATACATTTTAAAAGGCAATTATTTTATTTTTATTAAATTATCTCTGATAAAACTACATTGGCATTGGCAAATGTAAGATACATTCTAAATTTACATGGGCTATTGTCAAGGCACCCTTACTTAAAAGGCTAAAAGGAATGTAGGTGCATGGAGTGGCCCACAGACACCTGAATGTGTAAAAATTCACAACTTCAGCTGGAGGTCATTTCAGTTCTAGGTAAAAGCTATGATCCTTTATGGATGTAACCAGGGCCGCCACCAGGAAATTCAGGGCCCCTTACTGAACAAATTTTCAGCCCCCCCCCCCCCCCCGACAATATCTCCCACTCGCCCCACCTACCCTCACAATCATGTTATCCCGGTCTAGTGTAATATGGAGGGTGGTTGGGAGCAGTTGGTCAATATGCCAGTAATATTTTGCCACTCAATATGCCAGTAATATTTATTCAAGCCGCGCGGCTGGAGGGGAGTGCAGAACGCTTCCCTCACAGCCGCGGACCGGCTTAAACAGGGGATTTAAATTTTTTATCCTGGCGTGACCCGGGCCCCCTGGACCCGGGACGCCAGTATCGCCCGTCACCCCCTGATGGCGGGCCTGGATATAACTGTCAGGGTTCAAAGAGGACTTCCAGAATCATGTTCATAATAGGAAGGGTTGTGTGGTTCTATTCCACTTGCATCCTCTAGTGCCCACTCTACCTTCTGGTTCACAATCTTGCTCTAAACTATTGGTTTCAGCTGGGCCTCATTGTCCACCTTATCCTGTGGAGCCCTTCCCTGTAACTGCTGCACCTCCTTACAAACAGGGACTTTGCATTGTTGTAATGTTACAAAATAAGTTTGTTCCTCCAGGAGGCTTCTAGAATTGCTGTTGCTGCTACACTCTATTGAACCCAATCCTATCCAGGACCTGGAACCCTTATCATGGTGCCTAACCACTGAGCAAATTTTCTAGACTGTTTCAAGTCTTCTCTATCCTTCATCAGAATTTCTACCAGAGCCAAGTTCCATGTGGGAAGCCGGGGGTTTCGAGACAGAGCCCAGTTCAAGTAGGGAAATCTTCCAGAGCCTTATCTGGAGGCTCACAGCCAGAGTGCAGTTCTGTCTGGGTATCCCTCTATCCAGAGCACAGGATATCCATTTAGTGCCCTGTCCTAGGGCTTCCAGCCTGTCCAGTGTGAGATATCCCTTTTTTCCAGAGCAGCACCTTCCAGTCCGGCCCAAGAGCGGCACCTGCTAGTCCGGTCCCAGAGCAGTTAGAGCCCTGGCATACTCAGCCCAATTTCCAACTGAGCCTTATCTCACTCTCAGTCCTGTCTAGTACTATCCAGACCTGATCCTGATCCAGATCAGCTATGCACTGCGGAATATAGAAACACTTCATGGTATCATTTGCAGTTGAGGTTCTTACCTGATTTACCAGCAAGGATTGTAACAGTAACCTGTCAAATAAACTTCCAAAAGCATGGATGTAAAAAAGGAGGCTTAAAGCCTTGATACAGTTGATACATGGATTGTATATGTGTGTCATTTGAAGCTTAAGTGGACAGACATATGTTTTAGGTCACTTTGAACAGAGTATGGTAGCAGGTGTGTGTAGGTTTGAATGTTTCAAGAACACCAACCCTTCTGTGTTTTTCCAGATATTTTCCTGAGTTTAGTAAGAGTAATGCTAGCAATCACAAAAACATACAGCCAGTCTAAAATTGCTCAATGATGAAAGACACAAAGCAACAGACAGGCTACATTGGAGCACTGTATTCAGACACTAGTGAAAGAATAAACAACTCTTTGTTCTTAGTCACACACATGGCATTGAAACAGACAACCTAATAATGTTCCATTTCATTCAGCAAAATAAAATGTACACCTGAATGTAGTGTGCTGCACTGTGGTATGTAGGATGCATGTGTTCAGATGGCAAAGTCAATTAATTTATCAGTGTGTTTCTATTGGATCTTTTGATTAATTAACTGGTTACTTACAATCAGCAAGGCAACGGTCCAAATAGAAATGACTGATCTGGTAATTCTACTTAAGGGGCTGAGGAACAATAAACACTGAATCCCAATCATGGCTTATCAAGGTGATTGGAAGACTGCCATTAAGAAAACCACAGTAGTACATGCCACATAGATATCATTATTTTTATCATATCATAATTTACTATACATTTGTTTAATAAAATATCATGAAAAAATTGGAAGAAAAAAAAACATATATTCTTACTCTGACCTGAAAATCTTTTATAGGATTACAAATGTCCCGTGTTGAGAAATATGCATGGTTATGTTTTTTTTGTGTGCAAGCTATAGGGTAATAATATTAATTACTGTTTTTTGTTTCCTAACCATTTTCTCCTACAGTGACCTTTTGACCCCAACCCTAAATCTGGCCCTTATACTAACCCTAACTCATCTGTAACCCTGTGGAACTCTAGTCCTAGCTTTTTCCTTTGTTATTTAATGTTGCAGACTGACTCTAGGAGCAGTCAAGCAACAGAGCTCTGGAAGTGATTTCTTATCACTTTTGACACGCTTGCTGGATACAGGCAATTGCTATATATTATCTCCAATATGGCACTCACTCACCCCAATGGGCACATGATGCCTCGACATTGAGGCATCAAAGCAGCACCAGCAAAACATAGGCAGCGACACTTGATCACTGCCAAAGCAGGTTTTTTGCGCGAGACATTGCAGACAGGTCCATTGTCACAAAGTGATATGTTTTTAATGATGTAACTGGTGTGTCCTATGTCAGTAAGAGGTTAAGAAAAAACATAGAATTCAGATAATTTTAACTTGTTTTGTGAGTATGCTGATCCTTTCATAGATTATATTGCAGACAAACATGAAGCTGTGCATGTCACAGATACATTCCAACACATTTTGCACCTGAATTTATGGCTTTGCCACAAATTGATTTTTAGCACAGTTTGTTGTGCACCTTTTCTTAATAATTGAGAAACGCTGGTGCAAACAACAAGAGTAAAACAGAAGGTGAGAATCAATGCAGGTAGCAGAAACTTGCAACTTTTTCACTAGTAGGTACAACTTCTGTGTGCACAACGATTATAAAACCCCCATGTAGCTAGCTGACTATGCATTAGGTTTGTGAATGCTTATAAAAAATAATAGTAAGTCAGGGGTATCACTTATAAAACGTAGACCACTCATTAGCCTTCATTTTAAACAATGCCATCGAGGTATCGATTGTTTTATTTCCCTGAATAATACAGCAATTTGTTGACCAATGTTTATGGTCCTATTTATTTAAATATTGGGCCGTAAGGTAATTTTAACAGTATCCCATTGTTCAAAGACCACGTTACTAATACAATAAAATAGTGATTCTTCGGTTAAAAAAAAAAAAAAATGTTTAAAAAAAAATTCAGATAAATGCATCAGGTATATTTCGTCTGCACGTGGATTGCTCCGTTGTTAGAACTTTACAATAGATTTGTTTGTCATATAAAACCCCCCGCATGTGACCTTCTGGTGACAAATAGCCGAGTCTATAAAAACTTCCCACTGAACGTGTTTTAAAGCGTTTTGTAATATTACAATTTTGTTAAAGCCATGTCATTCATACATTGCATGCTAAATATGCACCGCCATCTGTTTCCACCCAGTCCACAAACAACTCACTGCAGGTAAATCATTCCCTTTCCCCAAAAGAGGCAGTGCTGAAGGAGGCACTGGCAGGATTCATTTTCACTTGCACAGCTTAACCAATGAGGGGACAGTGGGTGTTCATTACATGGAGGGAAGGGCTTATGTGCCTTACAGGCAGGGACCGTCTGATCGGTCCCTTCATTGCCCTGCGTGGAGGCTGCTGGCAGTCGCCTTCCCGCACTCTTTTCGCCTACATGTACATAACTGTACGGGAGCAAGGTATCCGGCTCTTTTACACACTCCAGCCTAAAGCAGACAGCCATAGAGGACGAGCACCCCCTGCACTGCTGCCATGTTGTGCTATGTGACGAGGCCGGATGCAGTGGTCATGGAGGTTGAAGTGGATGCTAAGGCAAACGGCGAAGACTGTCTCAACCAGGTAATGCGACTCCCTTATAGCTTCCTTTGATGGGCACATTACTGGGCAAGAACAGTGGTATGTTGCTTCTTTTCCCCCAATCTTCTCTGTACAGTATCACCCTGCTTTGACCTGCTACTTTTTTTTTTTTTTTTTCAAACCATTTTATCTTCTCCAGTCTGCCTAGTTCTGGTAGTAACAGCACCCTCTGCTGCAGTGAAGGCTAACCTCTGGCACTTCAGATGTTCTGGACGACCATCTCATGGTGCTCAGCCAACCTTTTGCACTAGCCATCCAACCCTACCCCTTTTCTGTTCGTTACCAGATCTAATACTAGGTTGCCAGACTGGGAAAGCTTATCTGTGTAAAGTCTGCCCACCTGTACTGCATGTGGGATATTGATGCCTGAAGACAAGCTTGATCATGGTGTGCTCCAACTGTACTCCCTATCTGTCTTTCCCTTAATAGATTCCTACCTTTCCAAGGAATGAAGCAAGCATCATTTCCCATTGCAGCCCCCACACACTATAGCTCATGTGATTCTTGCTCATTCCCTAAAGTCTTTTACCCTTCATTACTGCTTTTGGAGGTTACCAGTACACTTTAAAAATAAAAATAAAAGTTTTATCCATTTTGTGTTTTAATGCTAAACTAGTTGAAGTTTCAAGTGCATTCTAAATACTATCCCTTTTAAAATGGCTGTTTACAAGTGATCTTTGCAGTAGGCAATATCCATAATTCCTGTTCAGTCAAACATTATGGGTTTTGTCAGCATACATGTTCACCTGATAATGTATGATTTACTGTATGCTATCCTCATAAGTTGATTTATAAAGTGCCATCATACTGCTTAATTATGTGCATATGTAACAAAATTAAGTAGTTTTAAGTGAATAAATAATACAAATACAATAAATCAACAAAAATGTCTAATGGGAATTAAAAAAAAAAAAAGTACCCATTCAAAAGTAAGTTAAAATACTCTTGTTTAGATGCTGTTGGAGGTGGTTTTTTTTTAATGTTAGCATAAATACTATTTTTTCAAGGGCAGTGTGAAAATGTGTATGTTCATTTAAATTAAAGCACAGTCTAAATTATTGTAAAATGTTATTTTTATGAAGATGCCAGTTTTTCAGTTTTTATAGAAATACAAAGAAAACCTAGTTCACAAACTAAGTTTAAATCTTTCATACTTGATACAAAAAAGCAACATTATTTATAATTTTATCTTGCAGATATCAATGTGTCATAGTGGTGGACTGGTCTACTCACTCACTCTGTATATCATTAGAGATGATATATTCTTCATAAAATTCATATTCTAGAAAATTTGACGTGTGTATATTGCTCCTAAAATGATTTCACAATTACTTAATTAAATTTCAATGGGATAATGATAAAATATGATTGCATCTTTTTTGCTGACCAGTCTTTCCTACAGTATAGCCTATGATGTAGATTCGAACTTTTGTCTCCCTGTTTTCTGGGATAACTGGTTGGGTATGTCCTCTGTTGCGACCATCACTCTTCATATTACTGTTGGTTGATATCCTTTCCACTCTTTACTTTAATTGTAATATAAGGCAACAATACAGAAATGAGACAAACCGGAGCATATTTTTATTAAGTGACTAACTTCACATTTGACAGATTGGAAGTTAATTGTATACTACTTTTATGGGCTCCTACATTTTTAACTAGAGCCCCAAGTCCTTTCCAAATGGGTTTCTCTGTGTTTATTTTTAAATATATAATTAATTTCCTTAATTTGTTCATCCAGAGTGTTACATTTTCTTTACTACTTTTACAGAAAACCAGCCTTGGGAAGAGCAACATATAAACATTTATTTATTATTATACCTGCTTTAAACCAAACCATAAGATGTTGGTTAACAAGATTATATGATTGCATATAATATTTGTATTTATTTTATTTATTTTTATTGCTGAATTCACAGAGGTGTGCTCTTAAATCTCTCCTGAGCTTTAGCTAATACATCTGAACTTTATTCCACTTCATGTGCCATTCCAAACAATAACTGAATGTTGAGGTTTTTTTTGTTCTTTGTATTTGAAAGCAAGAGCATACACTCAATTGAGCCCGTAAGTGTAGTTCTCAACTGGTCATATAGTATATATTGAAAGCGATATTCTGAGATAATACAGAAACATGGGGAACTTTTTTTGATATAAGCAAGGTGAGATTAACATTGTATCTTACTGACTTAATTATGAATTGTGCATAGACAAAGGTGGTGACTTTCTCGTGGTATAAGAACTCCATTTTCACTGCATAATTCATTGATATAATCTTTAAATATGGAAGAAATGTTAATCTTGCCTGCACCTCGCTTTCACTGACTAGATCCCCTATAGTAATATTAGATGCATATCCTTAGTTTATTAACTGGAAGATTTAATAGGCAATCAGATCTCTGTAAATACGTCTTCCCCATTTTTAAACATACTGTAAGATGTGTATATACTATGATCATTGTAGACCCTGTTGCTACCTGTCTTATGGTCTGAAAGATCTGTTTATAGAGGCTTTTGTAGTCTAGGTTACATAGTACATTGGTAGTCTCGGCAAACACTTGTCTGCAGGACCGATTTGCACAAAAAGCTTCATCTGTTACTTATTTGTAGCTCAAATATCATATGGCCATTCTCCTTCAAGCTTATCGACTCCCCTGAAAACTGTAGATCAGTATTCTTTGACAAGGTTACTGAAGGTCACCTAGTGCACATAGTGTGGGAGAATCGGGCTAAGCATTGTACAAATGGTTTAATTCCCACAGGCACACTATCAGTCAGGAAAAAAAAAACAGATACCTGACGGATAGCATTTCTGTTAACCTGGACAGCTGGATTGTTCCACACCCACAGGGGGAAATAATCACTAGCCTAAATAGATATAGTGAATTTATTTCTTGGTAAAATCGGACAAATTAGTAATCTTCTTACAAACACTGGATAACTGCAACTCCTGTATTTTAAACTACAAACATTTGGTACCTTCATGGATCTGGCATGTGCCAAATAGTTTAATGAACCAGTCAACCAGGGAGTAGGCAGATCAAAGTCATTCTAACTGAACTGAGTTTGTCTATTAGATCTCTATAAGACTGGATAATTTACTGCTGAGTACATTCCTCAGTACCCTTTTGTTTGTTTTGCTTTTTTTCTTCTTCCGTGAGCTGTGCTTTGTAATTAGAACATTTCATTATGGTATCATTCAAGCCTGAGGAAGGGGCTTAACAACTTGGTCTAGAAAGCTTATAATCAAACGCTCAATAAATGGCATTTTTAAAGATTAGGCTCCCTTGCATTTAGCCGAGTATTTAGTACCATAACCCACAGCTTGGAAATCACCCCTGCTGATGGCTTTTTGATGGTTTCGCAAATATTCCTTATGCCCGTTTCTTACATAATCTGTTTTGTAGCTTATGTGAGTAAATTAAGAAATCCAAGATGTTTTATACCCATTGGATAAGTAATACCGTATACTCCCCAAACGTACCTTTCCCATGTCAGGTGCTTATTGTTCACTTTGGCAAAGGTTTACCACCGTACAAGATGTGATTACATCACATCTCCAAAACCAAAAGTAACACATATCTAATGATTTATAGTCATTCAGTTTATGGGTGCTAGCTCCTGGCACACCTCAGCCTTAAATTATTTATATGCTTTGTGTGGGATGTACAACAAGCTATAGTAGTAAAGTTTACTTTTAGCTTAGGTTAAGATTTAAAAGAACTCCCAGACTAAAATGTTTATTTCCCCCCTGCCTTTTATTTGCTTATTAACATTGAAATCCTAGAAGAAAAAAAAAATCTGTTTTGCTCTACATTTTACATAAGAGTGAGGACATTTTATTTAAAAAAAAAAAAAGCATTCTCAATGTATGTATAATATACTTTGTCCAAAACACACTCTGAAGGTAAATATGTGGAACAAATATTTTTATGTGGTTCAGAGTTGCACAATATGGTGCTTGGCCCAAAGCAAACAAAAGAACTAAGCACACAATCTGTTATCAGAAAAATCTATCTGCAAACTATTAGCTATCTATTGCAGGTAATTGGCCTCCATGAAGCAATTCAAACCGTTTCAGTTTGCGGAACAAAACCCTTTAAGTGCTAGTGTTGAGCAACAAGTCTTTCTAAAACTCACACCTCCATCTTGTATGTAGTTAAAATCCATAACACTATATATACATTTTTTTTTCCTGGATTATTATTGGAGTATTTATATATGATCCTAAAATTCAGCAACATAGTTAGACTTTTGTAAATATCATGTGCCACTAAACTTGAACCAGTTTTGCAATCAGGCACTTGGCCGTCATGAGGTACACACTGAGGTTAATCAGCATTTTGGAAGATGTCTTTGAAAATGTTAGCAATACTGTACATGTGCAGCTAGCATGCACTCTTTGTGGTTGATTGGCATGTCCCCTACCAAGGCAGTTCACGCCAACAGCACAGATTCTTCCTTTACAAAGTAGGGAGGGGTTAAAAGTTTCAGCATTGAGCGACACACAACTTTTTAGATCAAATCCAAAATTGTTTTCAGGCTACTATCTACCATTGTAGCCTGAAAACAATTAGTTTACCATAAGAGCCCTGTGAGAATTCTGCCATCCGCATCTGTGTACACTGACTGCACATTGGAGAAGTGATATGTTCTTTATAAATATGGCGTTTCTCACAGATTGTGGGCAGTAGTAACTTTTCCACCTGTTAAGGAAGCAAATTAACTTTACTTTAGTGGCTTCTATATTAACTATTGTTTTCAAGGGACTGAATTTACCTTTTGGTGAATAATTTTTTTTTTTTTTTTGTTTTGCTTTGTGTAGCCACAGTTTACACATTTACTAACAATTAGGGGGAGGGGATTTTTCTCCATGATCTTTATATTATGTAACTAAAGTAGAACTTTTTTTGTTCCAAAGGTATGCAAGAAGTTGGGTATTATAGAAGTGGATTATTTTGGACTTCAATTCATTGGAAATAAGGGAGAGAATCTATGGCTGAATCTCCGAAATCGAATTTCACAACAGATGGATGGGCTGGCCCCTTTCCGAATGAAGCTACGGGTGAAGTTTTTTGTGGAACCTCATCTCATACTACAAGAACAGACGAGGTAAGAGAAAGGAGTGTGTAAAGATTAGTACTCAATTGTGTGGAAGCCCCCTAGGTTTTTAATCCATTCTCAGGTTGAACGTTCAAATTTGTCACAAAGCTGAAGGAAATTGGTTCAGCCGTACAACAAACTATTAAAGGGTTAGTAGTTTGGATGGCATTAGTTGGTTCAGCATATCAAAGTCTCTTCTGATGTCCTTTGAAGGGAGAATTGACATTAGAAGATGTGTGAGGTGATTATGTTTTGATATTACACTAGTTGATTCCTGATGTCTGTGCCATATTCTTTTTAATATCCTTCCCTTAAACAAAAATGTAGACTGTACTGTTTTGGCAGAATCTTTTTCTGAACAAAGGAGAAATAACGTTGTGACTTATGTTTTGTTGACCAGTAACTGGACTTCCATTTTACAATGCCTCATAAAACAGGGACAGAATGTAAGGCCCTATCCAATTATAAAGTATTTTCCTTCTTTAAAAATAAGTTGTACCAGTTTATAAAATAAACCTGTTAAACCTGTTTTCATATATTCTGTCATGTAAATTATTAATTTGCGTAGAAAGGAAATATGTCTTAGTATGCAGTCCCCCTCAATGCTCTGTACCTAGTGCTATGTAAATGTTAATGTGTGTTATTTTGTATTTTATACATGAACAATTGAAGAAAAATGTGTAAATATAAAAGAATAAATGGTATTGTAATGTTGGTTCACAAAGTCTATAATATGTGTAAAGAGGCCTACCAACCGTGCGTGAACATGCTGCAAGTACAGTGTATTTGGGTATGCTGTAGGGCTTGACAAATATTTGTAGCTTTTTAGCAGCCAAGCTGACCAATTCAGGAGCCAACCCTGTTATTTTTAGGAGCCTTGGAAAAGGTACTTTCATGTGGTTTATTTGTATTAGGGATTTTAGGAGGTTTGGCTCCTGGGATTTGTCAAGTCCTGGTATACAGTTTATACGAAAAACAAAAACTCCACTTCTCACCTTAATAAAGTTGGCGACCATTATATAAACATAATATAAATGAAAGGTGTTGCGTATATGAATTGGCCAAAGGATACTTAAGCTCACTGACGTGTTCTTGTTTTTCGTATACAAATTTATCAATTTGCCTCTAGATTAACACTTTTGCAACAATGGACATACCAGGTAAGTAACAGAAAAACATGTCACTTAGTGACAATGGAAGTTCCTGACTCCAGCATAGGAAGCATACGGTCTTGCTTGGAGGGTTTTAGTATAATGCATCGATATCGGAAATTTTTGGGGTCAAAAGGTCACCTGTAGGAGAAAATGGTTAGGAAACAAAAAAAGGCTACTTTTGGTTATTGCCCTATAACTTGAAGAAAAAAAAATCACCCAGAAAAGTATAAGGCTTATTTCTTAACACTGGACAATATTAGAAATTATGACAAGTTCTTTCTTTTACTTTTTTGTAATTTGTGTAAAATATATTTTTTTAGGTCAATGTTGGAATAGGTGTGGGGGTTTTGTGTTGTTTTTTGCTATTTTTCCACCATATTTTATTATTTTGTTTATTGTAAATTATGTGATGAAAATAATGACATCTAAAGAAAGCCCGTTTTTATGACTATAAAAAACAGTACATAGTGTGTGGGTAAATTTAAATGAGAGGAACGATACAGCTAAACACAAACACTGCAGAAATAGTAAAATGTCACAAAATGTAAAATAGAACAATTCAAAACTGTCATGTCACTAAGGGGTTAAACAGTTGTGTGTTGTTTTTTTCATATTTTTTTTTTTTACTATAAATTATTCATACCTGCTATTGTTTGAAAAACTTCTGATCAATGTGGATTTTCCAACAACCCCAAGCAAATTGTGCTTTCTAGTGTCAGAAGATATTAATTTTCTATATGTTCTATGAATACTGCTAATTTCCAAGGTATATGCAGCTTCGTAGTGGAGGGGATTTTTATTTTGTCTCCTTTTTAACAATATACTAAATTGCAAACCTTTAATCTATTTATTTGGGGAAGGAGTTGAATCTTTTGTACAGTTGTTGGTAATTAAAGTTACTTGTTTTTTTTGTTTTTTCTTCCGTTTCGATTTGTTACTCTGTAATTATAGCCATAATTCTTGTAGTATGTCCTATAGTAACCTCATATACCAGACGGTGTTATTGTAGGTCATTCCAAACCACAAATACAGCAGAGCAGGAAACTCCCTCCCACTTAAGCCAGCTCAGATATTTTTCCAGCGCTAGGTGCCAGATTACACTGTTTTTCATCCCGTACATATGCATGGTCTAAAAATCCTGGATGAATTTTGTCTGTGAGTCGTCAATATGACTAATGAATTTTGATGAACAAATATTCACTGTTGCGACTTTGTCAGTTTAACACTCTGTAATATCAGAGGGACTGGCTAATTTAAAACTTGTTTTCTGTTATAATATAGTGCATAATGATAGCAGCTGAGATTTAAAAAAAAAAAAAAAATCTCAAACATTCTAGTGGTGTGTTCACCATGTCATTTTTAGCTCCTTTATGCTAGATTTGTTCATACATGCCTATATCGTTTTAGAATTCCTGTCCTAAAAACTTGCAAAGCACAGATTACTACATATGCACATCACTGAATACCCTTGGTTTTTAACTTTACTATTAATCTGAATTCATGTATTATGTTTTTCTGGTATTAAACTAGGTTGTTTGTTTTTGTGTGTGTTTTTTTTTTTTGTAATGAAATTTGCCACTGCAGCGTTATAACACCCAGATTCCACAGAACTGTAAAATGTATTCCTTGCTGCACTTGTTTTATGTAAATCTTTTTTTTGTGAAGTTCTCTCAATGCTTATTTTCCAACTTCTGTTAACATGCCAACTGTGACTGTTCTGCTTTAATTATTATTGCTAAATATTTATTGAGCTTTGCTAGGTTAGTGAGTCCCTGAAGGAAGTCACAAGTCTTCTCCATAAATGATGGTGTAACTGCAGGTCAATGACTCGCAGTAACCTCATGTAACAGCTGAAGATGTGGTATATAGATTATTAGTAGGCTGGTGCCCTGATTGGCCTGTAAATCTTGCTACCATGCAGCAAGTTAAATATGTAGCAGAGGCATTATTAAACGGACAAGTCAAAAATACCTTTTCCTACAGAAATCTGGCATACGCAGTGCTACCACCACTACAGTTATGGTGGGGTAAAGCTGATGGGAAATGTATTGGATAGAAGAGGCATTAAACACAAATATACACACTTGACAAGTCAAAAGCAGAGCCAGATAACTACTCCTGGTCAGCTGTTCTGTCCTTAACAACATTAGGACATGTACATACGTACATACGTTTTGTATTAAAATTAAGTTAAAGTTAAATCTGAAAACCCTTTCCTAATTTATGTGTGCCATCAGGAGTACTTGCTGTACTTTTATTTAATGTTTAAGCAACATGGTTACAATAACCCACATGTTGTGATACTATGCATTTTGTTATATTTTATATAGGGTTTTAAAATGCTGATGGTGTTCATAGTAAGCTTGTCATTCAATGTTGCTAACATCCATAGTTATGATATTGAATGAACCACTGTTTCTCTTTCAAAAGCAATTTTTCTGTTCAACCACTCTTTTCCCTGACAAATAAATAAGTTAGTTTGCAGTGCTGACATGTCTCTGCTCTAAGGTGCTGCTGGGATTTAGTAGTCAACTGCTGACATGTCTTCTCTTAATAGTTGGGTTGATCTGCAGCTTCTGGTAAGCTGGACCATCTCTATTCTTTGTCAAAAAAGATTTGTAAATGGGAGTCTACTGTGAATGTAACGGGGATGGCAGCAATATACAAAATCTGTTTAATTCAGAGGAATCTTTACAAATATTTAGCCATGATACAAAGTTCTTAATAATTGACACCTTTTATCATACTACATCATATAGTTGTTTAGATAAGGAATTTATTTTACTAATTCTGTCTTATGTGGACTGTGGTACTTTAAGCCAGAAGGCCAAATTCCATATGTTTGGAGCATGTTCTTCCGATCCTTTATTGCTATCCTCAGGAGTTTCTCATATTCTTTGTGTATCGGTTTCTTCAAAATTGTACCAATTTGTCTGCAGTAGTATGGCGTCAAGATTGAACAAAAAGCTTAGGCACTTTAAGAGGAAAATGAATATCAATTCTTCTCCTGGGAAATGCTCTACACATAGCACCTCCACTGTGTCAGCCATATGGTAGATGCAGGGGACTTATATGTTAAACTTATGTTTAGCAAAAGTTCTCCTGTAACCACGAGAAACACTTTCTAATTCATGTCCTCAAATGCAACATCTTTGACATAATGTTTCAGCATAACCATTGGGTAATAAAATTGTGTTCTACATAAGCTTTCTTTCTGAATAAAAAATATTACCAACCATACCTGGGCAATTGGCAGCAATACTGGTACTTGAATTGGCTGCCATTTTAAACTCTCATCCACCATCACACTGGACATCATGGAAAATTTTGTGAAGTAATTTGTTTTGCTACAAAGGACGATTATCCTTGCAGGATTGGATGTCATGATCCTTCAAACAATTGGGGAATTAATGAAGTAATACCAATATTCATCTATTTCCACTCTTGCTCCAGTGGCAGAGCTAATCTTTCACAAAAAATATATATGCCTAACTGAGCGAACTGGAAAAGTGAAGCGGAGTTAGATTGTTTTGTTATTAAAAATATTTTAAGTAATAAATGAACTGCAGGGAGGATAAAGACCCCAACTAAGGAGTGTGCATGTATATACATGAATGTGCCATTGTTAATATGTTCTCCCCTTTTTTATAAAAGTTTTTTTTTTTTATTCTTGATAAACTAGTAAAGTAACTTCACAGCCCTGTTTTAGCAGCTTTTTATATGAAGAAAAATATATACCCTTTTTATTGAGCATTTATGGCAATAACTTATTTGTGACTTTTTTTTGTATTTTAGCTTTGTATTTTTTTGTGCTCTTATGTGCTAATGTGTGATTCTTAATGTATATACACATTTTAGTTTTAAACTGATAGAAAAATATTGTAAACCTATATATATATATATATATATATATATATATATATATATATAAATTCAGAGTTCATGTTTCATGTACAGTACTGTATGCAGGCTGCACACATTGCCTGTTTCCAGCTGCTGGTGACATGTATAAAAGTGTTGTTTTGTTCTTGGTCTTCTCTATCCAAACTAGGTGAAGGGTTACCACAGTGCTGATAATAAAAGCTGTAACTGGAGAACGCCAGGTGCACAGAGCCACTGTCTCCTCCCTCTATTGTGACTACTTGTAAAGGAAAAACTTTTCAAATGTGTTTGTGTTTCTCCTATTTAATATTTAATAAACTAAGAAACCCATGCAGAAAAGGGATAGACTTTTAATTGATGGCAGTGTACATTTATAATGTAATAGTTTCATTTTTTTTCCCTGTCCCTATATAATTTTTGAATCCACATTAACCATTTGGTTTCCTCCTGTTTTAACTGTAAATGTAATCTTTGTAACTTGCAATAGCCGATACCAATGTGAGATGTTATCATTTAATTTTTCAGTTCAAATATTGTGTAATGTTAATTGCTTGTTAAAGTCTCTCTACACTTTTTATCACTTGTTTGAATCTAGAAGCACAGGTGAAAATGCCCCTTGTTTAGGAATAAACTGACATGTACCTTTTAAGATACTTGTCCTGTTTATACTCTGACTGGCCGCCATGATGCTTCTGTAGGAAGCATTAGAACTGCAACTGTCACCATTTTCAAAAGGTATCAACAGAGGGGACCGTGACCAGGCCTCTTAGCTGTTGATGTTATTTAAAAACAGAGCTCTCTTACTGTACTGGCAGTGAGACGCCAGGAGTCGACACACCCTGATCAGATTGCCAGCCTCCTGTCCGACTTTGCCTCGACTCTCTGAGGCAAAGCCAAGCATACATCTATAAACAGTTTATTCCGGGTTTACTCTGAGCAAGGGAAAACAAACATTTCCTCCAAGGAAGCAAGGGTTAACATTTTTTTTTATTTGTTATTTTTTTTTTCTCTGTAATTCTGTTACACTTGAGTGAACTGTACATTTTTCTCCATTTTCTCATTCATGCTGGGGTGACATTACCAGAAGTTAGTCTGTAAAAGAATCTTCTTGAGTAAGTGGAGAGACACGGGAAGCATCATAATAGATATTTGACTGCAGAATATAACCTCTTCAGAAACAAAATGATAAAATAAAATCCAATAGTATTTGTTTAGCTTTGGAAATGGACACAGGTCACAGGGTAGGAGGCAAGGCCCGATAATGAAGAGATCACCTAAACCACAAAAAAATTACCCGTATGTATGTATGTGTGTGTGGAAATATGTTCACCGTTAAACAATAAACATTCTTTTGAGAGAGAAGTGGCTGGGCCATTTTTTATATTATTTTTGTAGCAGATTACACACAGAGCCTCCATTCTGATACGGGTTGCTAGGCACTGACAATGGTGATGTGGTAGGAGGGTGAGAGGACAGCCCTTCTCGCTGTTCCATTTTGTATTTGACTTTAATATTTGTGTGTTTTTTTGTTTTGTTTTTTTTTTAAACCTTTTACCATACAAATAATAAGGACTTGCTGTTGTAACACCGCCACATCTTCTGCAGAATTAAATGGCTAAATACTAAACATTCTAAATCCTATACATGTAAGTTTTGCTGTAACGGGATTACCTGGGGGTTCAGAAAAGTTTTCCTCACAGCCTTCTAGCTTAGAGCCACCATCCAGTTTTTTCTTAGTAACCACCTTTTATAAACACACTTTGAACCTGTTTGACAAAATGCAGTGGAAAAGGTGTTCATAGCCCTGTCAAGGAGCTGATACATCTGTCTTTGAAATGAATACATCCATAGGAAGGAGTGGTCTCGCAAGAAACTGTAAATGTGAAACATTGCTTCCAGCAGCACTGTACACTGAAGCTGGTGTGCACTTCCTTTGTTAAAGGAGTTCGTTTTGTATTTGCTGTACCCTGTATGTTTATTATACATTGTAATTGGGGTAGTGGAAGGTTCCTGTGATTCTGTTTTGGCCGGTGAAACACATTGGGCAGGCTACCCGTGTGTGTGACACAATTGAAAAGCCTTGCCACAGAAGTTAATTTTTAATTTTTTCTCTACTCCTTTCATGAGTTGTGGATAACTGCACGGGTAGCCTGCCCAATGTGTTTCACCGGCCAAAAAAGGTTCAAAATATGTTCCCAGTGTTTAGGGATTGTGCTCTACAAACGCTATGTTGACCTAACAACATTGAGGTCTGATTCAGAGCCCTAAACCTAACATCTTTTCAGCTCTTTGGTTTAGCCTATATTAAAAGCGAGCCGGTATGGTGGTAGATTTACTATTCTGGCTTTAAAGTCTGTCTAGACATGTTTACAGAACTCTTGAGAATGCAGAATAGCTCTTGCTCTGCTGCAGGCAAGATATCTGTCTGCAAAAGCTTGTATCGTTATGTTTTTTAAAACGTGGCTCTAAGTGGTGGCCTTTGAGTGATATCCAGTCTGTAAACAAGAGTTCTGCTGATCAACTAAACTCCCCATATACAATTAATTGCCCATGTCATGCAACTACCACATAGTGTCCTTTTGAAAAGAAATGTTTATATCTACATTGCACGTACCAGTCTCCAAATCGACTGTGTCTCTGCTGCAAGAAACAGCAGAGGGTAAACCTGCATGTGTCTATTGAGCTACATGTTAAGTTTCCTTGCAGGATATATTTTTTTTAACCCTTCTTAAAGAAAGCAAGGGTTAAAAAAAGGTACATATCTATAAGGCGTCATATACAGGCACAGTGGGGCTAGCTCACCTCTAATCTAGTCTTTAATAAACAGGGAGAAAATACTTAATGGAGTGCCCTAAAACTGCGAAAAGAATGAGTCTTGATGGTGTGTGAAGGGTATTTATACTTTTGATAAGGGTTATACACTATCCATGGCTCTTAGCTGCCATAGTTCTTAAAATCCCTTTTGCTTCCTCATGACTTTTTTGACTGTTTCTTTATATATTGAAGGCCTATGGAAGTTCCCTTTCTTTGGCATCCCAAAATAACACGTTTCAAACCCTGCGTTACATGCGCCATAATATTTGCTTTCATTTGGATTTGCCTTAATGTATGTGTAAACAAGCTAATTAGGCTGCAGGTAATGGTTATAATGTAACTGAAGCTTTTGTTTTGTGTTCCACCCCTCAATGTTTTTGTATTACATAAAGTTTATTTTCAACCTTACTAGAACACACTATGACTATTCACCAAGGCAAGTCTCTAGTAGCCATCGGGGAAGTGCTATGTTTTGTAATAAATATTTATAGAAACGTTTTGTTAGGAAGAAACCTTGTCTCTTTTTTGTTTTTTCTTCTCTAGCATTATCTTCCCACTCCACTTGCAGTTATTATGCAATTGATCTTGTGGCACGGTTACTTCTGTATTTGATTGCCAGGGAACTTGCAAGGCTTTTAACCATTTCTTTTTCTTTGCAAAGTAAATAAAACAATCTTCACAAGGACTTTAGAAACTGTGTGTGTGTGACACAAATTATTTGTGTGTAGCATGAAATACACCATACAGATCCATACGTTACTGTTGTGGAGTTGGGGGTGTTGTGGGACTAGGGTGTGGTGGAAGGTTGGATTTCTCTCCACCACCTCCTGAAGAACAATAAACTTTATATTAAGGATTAAGCATAGGTTCAGATTTTGACAGTTTAAGTCAGAGTATGGTTTTTGATCAGTATGTGCTTTTTTCTCTTCAGGCACATGTTTTTCTTGCATATAAAGGAGGATCTGCTGGCGGGCCATTTGCAGTGTTCCCCAGAAGAAGTCGTAGAGTTGAGTGCCCTTCTAGCCCAATTGGAGTTTGGAGACTATAACCAGAACACTGCCAGTTACAACCACCAGCACCTTTGCACAAAGGAACTGGATTCAACTACAGTAGAAAGGTAAGACATTTTGATCTTTACATGTCTGCATCCTCTGAGTTCAATTTTCACAATTTTTAGTTCCAATTTAATTTTAATTTGTGTTTTGAGCAGATTATAAATTTATATTTCAAATGCCCTTTCTTTGGGGCGTCTGACTGCACAGTGAGCTTCACAACTACCATGTATAGGAGGACATGCCTAACTAACCTGGGCTCTATTGGTATCAATTTCTGCTGGAGTAAATGTTGGCGGACATCGATGCTCCAATGCAGCGCTTAGAATGGTGCTTATTTGAAATGTGATCTAGAATAACGTCCCAGATTCAGAACACTAAACCTAGAAACATTGGTTATACCATTTAAACTGATCAATTAGGCACCTGAAGGTGTAAGTATTATAATTTCATTGGTATGTTACGTGTTCTAAAACTTACATGTTGTAGAGCCGTTTTTTAAATAAGTGTCATCCTGTGTCCAGAGGGGCTGCTACATACTTCCTATTGTGGTTTTATTCAAAGATGCCAAGTTTGGAACTAGTGTTATCATTTTGTCATTAAACATTTGCTTCTATTAAAAGGCTCATGAGGCAGAAGGTGTTAATTTAGGAAACCCATGTAGAATATTCTGCTGCCAAGCAAACCACCCTAAACAAAGGTGTGGTGAGCCAAAGACAGTCACTGTTTCAGGGAGTGAACAGACTGTTCAGGTCATTACATAATCACATTACACAGCCTCATTTCTTTTTATAGGATTTCTAAATTTGAACCATGGTACAGGACTGCATATTCCATGCTAAATCCTGATCCAGATTAATAAATGTCATGCATGCCATACATATTTAATCCATACTGCTTGGCGGAATTGGTATATTACTTGAAATGGTTGCTTACATTTTTGCAGCTTTTAAATTGATAATCGACACTGTAATGCTGAACAAGCAGTTATTTTTTATATTAAAGTCTTCTAACCTTCTCTGAATTAGTCCACTGCACCTTTTAGATTTTTGTAATTTCTATCATTTTGTTGTTTTGCCAGAGACCACATATGTAATATAGGATTGAAGTGTGCCTTTTCAAAATGTATAGCAGTGATGCCCACCATATATTTTCCAATTTTTAGTATTACCTGTGCACCAGTCTAGCTACTGTCCTAGAAATTTGGAATGTATTTTACAGGCCTGTCTTTGTAGAGACATTTTAAGGTTTCTCATTTACTGTTTTTGGAGATCTTAATAATTGGGTGAGAATTTGCAATGTTGCACCACAATGTGTGATGATTTTCTGTTACCTTCTTCAAACTGTGTGGGTTTTTTAGAGGGGTTTTGTCACAGGATCAAAAAATGCTGTAGCTAAAGGGTGTGAATGTTCTGCATCTGTCCCCAGACTATATGCGTCTAAAGAAACATTAAAAATATAAAGTATATAAGTTGTCTAAAATCCCATCATTTTTATTTTTGTTTAACTCTACAGTATTATTGAAAAGCATAAGAGTTTGGAAGGACTAAGTCAGACATCAGGAGAATATCAAGTTCTCCAAATTGTGTCCACACTGGAAAATTATGGAGTAGAGTGGCATTCTGTCCGAGATGCTGAAACACAAAAGCTTGCAATCGGTATCGGTCCAGAGGGAGTATCGATCTGCAGAGAGGATTTTACTCCTATTAATAGGTAATTATTAAATTAACATGGATAAGTGATATTTGTAGAACCATTTAATATTACACTTTGTTTTTGTTGTCTTTTTTTTTTTTTTTACATCTGATGTTGCAGATGTTGGATATGGTTGGGTTAAATGGCTATTTATGTTCTGCACTGGCATATAACTTAGAAAATCACACATTTTACCTGAATGATTGATATTGATATTTAATGCGAACAATAATTGGGAGGGGTTTTTTTTTCTATCATTTCACAAACCCATTAGACCCACTGTGATTCAATGCAGTACAGAACACAATGCTAATTTTCTATAAATTTTATTTTTAGAATTAAATATCCTATTATTCAAATGGCAACCCAATCGGGAAAGAATGTATACCTGACCATCACCAAGGAATCTGGCAATAGCTTAGTACTACTGTTTAAAGTAATTAGCACAAGAGCAGCTAGTGGGCTTTACAGAGCAATTACGGAAACCCATGCGTTTTACAGGTTAGTAAAAATTGTTGTTACCCCCCTGCCCCCCAATGATTTTATTTGATCATATTTAATATGTATAAAGCAGATTGACCAGAAGGAGCACTTATGTAATTGACAGATACATCTCACATTGGATTATTTTCATTTTGTTTTAGTACACCAATATTATCATAATATAACAAATTTACATTGGCCTTTTTACAAGTTTTAAACGTGAACAACAATGGGTCAACTCAAACGATGCGACTGTAATTTACGTTTTAATAGGTAGAACCATAGTTTAGAATTAACTCCCCTGTTAAAGGAATAATTTACTGAGCATTTATTTAAAATTGTTTTTTAAACCCACTGGGTTCCTGCCTCCTAACCCTTCCATAAGGGTAAATGGAAGCCAAGTCTCCTAAATGAAGTTCTAAAATTCCACTATATAATTAAAACCTATGTTTGTTTTTAGAATCTCTGTATTGATAAAATTAAAATAGTACTTTTAAAGTTATTGTGGTACACTTTTGAAAAGATCCTAAGGATTTTTGGTACTTTTTTCCCCCCTACTTAAGGTGCGATACAGTTACCAGCGCAGTTATGATGCAATACAGTAGAGACTTGAAAGGACACTTGGCATCTCTATTTTTAAATGATAACATTAATGTTGGTAAGAAATATGTTTTTGACATCAAGAGGACATCAAAGGAAGTCTACGACCATGCAAGGAGAGCCCTGTACAATGCCGGCATTGTGGATCTGGCCCCAGGAATTGACCATAGTGAGCCAAGTTCCCCTCTCAAGAACTCAGAAAGTACTATGAATTGCAACAGCTGCGAGAGCCTCAGCTGTCAGCAAACTAAAGCACTACAGGAAAAGCTACGGAAGCTGAAAGAGGCCATGTTGTGCATGCTGTGCTGTGAAAAAGAAATTAATTCTGCCTTCTGTCCGTGTGGTCACATGGTGTGTTGCAAGGGATGTGCATCCCAGCTACAGGTAGGTGTGCATACGACTCCCCAAGAACATAAGCAATAATAGTATGTTCTATAGTGAGGATTACAGTAAAGTTTCAGCAAATACACCTAATAGTAGGATTATATTTCATTAGGATTACTGCTAATTATTGGCTTTTCTCTTTTTTGTAGGGAATTTTTTAGCTGCTTTTACCCCCAATCTATATAAAGTAGCATTTTTTTCTTCACTTCCTTCTAGATTGTCAGGCAAGGAGGCAACTACTGCATTCAGTGTGTTTTTTTTTCCTTAAAACTTTGACTGCAGTGGAATTAATACCATCAGTCCTTTTTAAAATATCCTTTCTGTACAAGGTATTGTAATAAAAACAAATCATTCGGAATAAAAAGAAATGAGGTGGAGTGAACATTTTCAAATGAGCAGCGGAATAAGGTAGTGAGGGTATATTATAAGAGACGTTGCAGTAGTTGACTGATTGCAACGCTTAACTACATAGGGATTGATGTAATATATTGTTTTTCAATCCATACACCTACATAATGCTACATGCCTTCACTGTTTTAACATCCCTATGGGTTGGATAGAATGAAGAGCACATGATGGCTCTCCATGTATTGGAAGTCCAGATGACCAACCATCAAATTTACTGTATTTAGCAGAATCAAATATTGCCAAATGCAGGGTATTTATTGATTGACATGAATTATGTGACTGTACAGCAGAATGTGCCTCCGCTCACAATCTAAATGATTCAACCCCCAAATGTTTTCAGCGTACATGTTAAGACTGGTGCAGAATGTCAAGCTTTCCCTTCAGGTTGTTCTCTTCCCCCATGACTCCAGGCTTAAATGCAAGGAGAGAAGCATATACCAGCTGTACAAAACAAATTAAATATTTATTTCTTCCTCCCCCCCCCCTCCTTCTTTTTAGTCATGTCCTGTATGCAGAGCTTCAGTGGAACATGTACAGCACGTTTACCTTCCAACCCACACAAGCCTGCTGAACCTTACAGTAATTTAAGATGATGTGAGACCAGCGTGTTGGGGACACTTTACATAGACAAACTGTATTTATGTACATTACCACAGACTACAGCAGAAGTGGCCAGTCTGTGGGGCCATTGGCTGAAGTTCTACTATAACTCCAATCACAGTGAGTCAGCCAGTCTAGCTGAGAATGAAGAATGTTGCATTAAAACCGCAGAAGAGCC
Organism: Pelodytes ibericus; assembly: GCA_036172795.1. Classification (NCBI taxonomy): domain Eukaryota; kingdom Metazoa; phylum Chordata; class Amphibia; order Anura; family Pelodytidae; genus Pelodytes; species Pelodytes ibericus. The sequence goes on along the minus strand of CM069859.1, from coordinate 95,611,663 downwards.
ACAGTCAAGCCACGCCTCAACTACACTTTAAAGTGCTACAACCATTGATTTTGCTACAACTAAAGACTACTGATAAAAAAAAAAAAAATACAGCGCATCTGTCAACAAAAAGACTGATTGTAATATGTGATTATATGTGACTGTATTCTCCCATGCCTTTTTTAAAGTATGTTTTATTGAATTATGGCCACACAAAATAATTAAGTTGTGGATTCAAGGTACCAGACCTGTTAATAGTAGTATTATTTTCCAATCTGCTATTGATGATGAACACTGAGCATTGTCTTGCTATGTGGTATCCTGTACCATTGTCCTGGTTTGAGTTTTTTTATGAGGTTTTTTTTGTTTGTTTGTTTTTTAAATTTGTACTGTAACTTTTGTTATTACCGTTTTTGGTCCACAGAATGAAATGAGAGGAAAAGAAACATGCAAAGCCAAAAAAACTTTAGAAATCATGAACTGTGTTGAAAGCACAGCCTGTTTCACAACGTATAAGGTGCCATTCTCCAACAGTCTTAATATTATGGTTGTTCTAATTTAGGATACAGTATTGATTTAGGTAGTTAGGTTTTTTTGTTTTTATTAGGATTTGTCAGCCATCTAATTATTCTTCTGATAGTACTAAATTATTTAGAAAGAAAACAGTATTGGACAAATTATAGTGGTTGTTTTTTTTTTTTTAATCTTAGTTTAAGAATACTAGGATACAATTTTTAAGTTTTAGGATTATTCTTTTTGTTTTGAGTTTGTTCAAAGCCATGTTAATATATTTTTAATTTTTGTTTTTAGTTAAGCTATAGGAACTCTGTTAACATGATACAGTAAATGGCATAGGTCAAAGAGAAAGCATGCTATCTTATTGCTTAAGTTCCTTTTTGTTCTTTTAATTTAATTCTCCCTTTTTATGATCAGATTATTTAAATTCACCCATCAAGGCACTGAATGGGTCACAATGATGGCTAGTATTGCTTTAACACACATGACACTACCAACCTGATGAAGTCTTTGACTAGTGTACCTGTGTTTACGCAATCTCATCAGGCCCTGGACAGTTTTAGGTTCCCATGATGTTTTGAAAACCAATGGGCTTATTCAGTATTTCCCTTTTGTAACGTGAATATGTACAGGCATATTCATAAAATCATACACTAGTATTCACAAGCTATGTATATCTGTTTTTGTTTTTATATATCTATGTCCTTTCTCCCCTATCCCCATTCCTTGGGCATTATGGTCTGCTAAGAGATTCACTATAGCAGTGTTTTCACCTCTTCGCACAGGCACTAGTTTGATTTTGGTAACAGAAGGTTAATCCAATATGAAAAGCCAAACTTTTACCATAACAATAATGAAAATCATTCTATAGAGGGAAAACCTAGCAGGCCATTTTGGGTGCAATACCAGCTAACTCAAAAAAAGCTGGGGGAAAAAATTACACTGTCACTTTATCAAGAAATGTTCTTAATATACCTTTCTTATTGCCTTAATGTAGCAGTAATGTGTTCTTTATGCATTTTTGTTTTTTTGCACAGACATTTTGTCAAAACAAATTAGAAAATTGCTCTACTTTTTTATCGCACATTGGCGTATATCCTCAGATTCCGAGAGGTATTTATTTTTTCACTTTGTAAAAATGGATTTTGTTTCCACATTATGCAGGAAAGAACTGAGATTTTCAGTGTGGTAGATAACTTCTGTACTTTTTTTATATTTAGTTTTAATAAAGAATTTCTGAAAGTGTGAGTACTGTGTGTTCTCTTCAAATGTTCTTGGAATTTGGTGTGAAATATTTTGCAAATCTAACGCTCTCACTTGTAGGTACTAAATTATGTGGACGTTGCATAATGTTTTCATATACAGTCGTATACGGTCTTTGGATGCTACCTACTGCTTCAAGTAAGCCATATCCTGTGACTGACCCAGGACTGGTCTTTGGTAGTAAGACCTGTGCACACTGATGAGCTGTTTTGGAGACAAAGTTGGCACTGTGAGAAGTGGATGACTTGTTTTTGTTATGCCCCTGATTACATTGTGTATGTTACTGTGACACTGTATGCATGTGCCACTATGTGACTGTATGTGTTGTACATGGCACTGTATGCATGCGCCACGTTGTGCAGCAGGGAGGAGGCTGAAACGGGAGCTTTTTTTAAAAAGTGTATGACTCCTCCCTCATTTAAAATGCTGTTCCCTCCCTGACCTTTAAGAAATCTAGAGCCAGGGTCATATTGGAGCATCCATTGTCTAAATGCCCTGCATTTCCCTCTTTATTAAGTAGACCCTTATGTATTCTCAACATTTTCAGTATAAAAACCTCTCAGTATCTTGTTTTTATACCTGGAAACTTGGAAATTCATTGCCCCGTTGACGATGGCAAGCTGTCCAGGTCCTGAGGCAGCAAAGCCGTTCCAAATCATGATGCTCGCTCCTGCACTTAACCCCTTTCCTGACGCTAGGATGTACTATGCCGTCCTGATTTTAAAGTGCCTTAAAGATGCTAGGATGGGATAGTACGTCCACTCTCTGATCCTGCTTCAGGGACTTTGACTGGCCTCAGTCTGAAAGGGAAAATGTTGCCGGTGCTCAAAGCTTCTGGGTTCGGGAATGCCTCTGTGACGTCACACGTGATGTCCAGAGGTAACATAGTAACATAGTAATTTAGGTTGAAAAAAGACACAAGTTCATCAAGTTCAATCCTTCTACCTATCATTACAGCTTTTGATCCAAAAGAAGGCAAAAAACCCTAAGGAAGCTATTTCGAATTTTGCCTCCTAGGGTGAAAAATTCCTTCTTGACTCCAAGAGGCAATCAGATTTCTCCTTGGATCAATAAGACCTGATCTGGTCTCTGCCATAGTATTCCTGGCTACTGCTCACCTTGTGATCGGTGGCCAGGAACAAATTGTGACGTTTTGGTGCTTGCGTCATCTGGGACGCAAACACCATGTGTCACGAAGGACTTAAAGTCTACCATCAGGTGCATGAAATTGAATGGCGTGGTTTTTTTTTTTTTTTTTTACCCAAATGAACACTGCATACATGCAATGTAGTTTACAAAATGAATTTGTTGAAACAGAATTGTTTGCTTAATTCAACAAATTGGCATCTGCCTAATTATAAGCATTAGTGGTCAACAAAAAATGGAATGAAAAAGAGGACTCCCTGACTTGGAAATAATTATACAAATGTATTGTGTCCAAACAGTGAAAAGGATGCAGGATATGCACAAAGCATATAAGTGATATATGTGCTTCAAACCTTACCAGAGCATTTTTATATGGCAGTGTGAATGTGTGTATGTCTGTGTGAGTGTGTGTGTGTGTATTAAACGAACAATACAGTATATTGCGCCCATGACTGTGATGGAGTAAGCTAGCACTTATGCACAGCTAGTGTCTCACTCCTAGCAAACCAGTGGAAGCAAATAAAATGAAGTGAACATGTGCGATAGTGACCAACACTAGAGAAATAAGAGCATTACCCTTTTCTATGAGACGAAATGCTCAGATGTTATGCAAAGGGAAAAACAAAAACATTTATAGTGTAGTATATCAGTGCAATTATATAATAGTGCAAAGTGCATAAATAGTACACTCACATGTACATGAGCAGTACTCTGCTCAAGATAAATAGCGTGAGTGAGCTCAGATAAGAGCAAGTGGATCTTGTAGACCAGCTCCAGAGGCAGCCAAGATAGCCAGATCTTGTGCAATCCTGCCTTCTCCTTCCCATGTGATCTGGCTATTTTGGCTGCCTCTGGAGGGAGGGGGGACCCATCAGGCATTGGGGGTGGGAGGGAGGGTTGAAAAAAAGACCTACCAGGCATTGGGAGGGAGAAAAAGAGACCCCAGACTTTGATAAGGGAGGAAAAAAGAGATAGACACCAGGCATGGTGTGGGGGGGAGGGGGAGAGATACAAAAGAGGTGAAGATAACGTGGAAGAGGAGAAAGACAAAAGGTGTAAACTGACAAATTTATGACATGGGGGAGCGAGACAGACAAGGATGGCATGGAGAAGGAGGTGCCAAATATAGGATCATATTGCATGTGTGACTGCATATGCATGTTATATTGCATGTGTTACTGTGTGTATGTGTGGCTGCATCTGACGTTGCATGTGTGTTTACATGTGCCTGTATTTGTATGTGACACTGTGTTACTGTGTGTGTAAATGCCTGAGGGCAGTATCAGCAGTGGGCGGCAAAATATATGTTCACCTAGGGTGGCAGAAAGTCTTGCACTGGCCCTGCCTACAATTATCACATTTCATTCAATCCAACCAACAAAATTTACAGGAAACCTATTCTCCATAAATATGTAATATCTTGAACCAATGCTACCAAGTCCCAGATGTTCACAACACCAAAACAAACTGCTAAAACTTATTGATCTTAGAAGAGACACTGCAGATGTACAACTCACCTAGAAACAAATATCAAAATATTATATTGCCGTAACTTAGTTCGGACAAAACTAGCTAAGATGTACCCAGGCACAACCCCAAAATGCTGGAGATGCAACTCTGCGATTGGAAACATGCTGCACATATGGTGGTCTGGCCCCTCAGTACAGACACTATAAAACAGATATTTTTGACCATGTAAACAAATACTTAATTCAATTACTTCCCACTGCAGAAATAGCTTTATTCCAAAATACCAGAGAAAACGAATGGCACACTGTTTTACAGCAGCCAAACTATGTATAGTCAAAAAATGGAAACACAACTCTCTTCCCTCAACAATCGATGTTCTCCAACAAATACATATTATAAATGGTAGTTTTGAAGAAGCGTCATATATAATAAGAAATGAAGACAAACTGTTTTAAAAAAACATGGCTTCCTTGGAAGGATTATTACAACAATACTATTTCACTCCAAGCTGTTTGATACCCACTTTAATCACAAAAAGTAACTTGTTTAAAAAATATTCAATTAATTTTGAGTGATTCTCCCCTCCGTTTTTTTTTTTTTCTTTCCTTCTCCTCCTTCTTTCTTCCTCTTTGTTTTTTTTGTTTTTTTGGACACTCTGTCTGCAACTTTCCCTGTAATGATGTATAAATATAATATATTATGTCATGTATATATTTAGGCCTACATTTACATGCTAATTTATTTCACCTGGCTCTTAGCCACCGGTTCTACATTAATAGTACTCCGGTCTTTGACCCTGCCCTGATAGCCGAGTAAGTGCTTACAGAACAGATTATTTTCAATATTTATCTAAATACTACGTGTAATGTACTGTTTGTACCTTAAACTCCCCATACGTGCCTTTCACAACTACTTCTTGGAAAAAATAATAATTGGTGTGACATCCCAGATGAACCCTGAACGTTTTAGATTATATCAGATTTCTTGACCTGGGGATACAGTAACACTGTGGAACAATCAGTGTTGTAAGGGTCACTGTTGTGACCGGGCCCACTATACTAGGGGGCCCAGTCGACCCCTGCAACCACATGCTTGTCCATCAGAGAATATAAGAGATTATCCGATGATTTATTTTTTTAAACATATTTTATTAAAGATAATATATAGTTTTTGTTACATCAAGATCATATTTCATTTTTGCTTATATAGATGAATGGCACGTTCAATATACATGTTAACATCTGTTCATCTTCAATAAACATTAGTTTTCTGACAGGTATAATACAATTTTTTAAAGATTGTTCAATATACATGTTGACATCTGTTCCATAGACATTTTGTTCCCGACAAGCAAAAATAAAGTTTTCCAAAAATAAACTTGTCTCATGTCACCTATTTTTCATTTGTATCTAGCTGTGTGAACAGTGTTCCATTTATCTATCTAGTTCTAGCAGCTGCTTGAAAGTAAATTGTTTAACATAGACATGTAACCTTTGACATGGTTTGACTCACTCTCTGTTCTTCCATATCTTGTCCTATGGGAGCCATGTCTCTCACCTGTACCTTTTCTCATAAATACAGTAACTTTGTTCCTAAAACATTAGAACTGTAAAAAGAACAAGGCCTTCACCAGGTATTTAACTCCTGTTGCAGCTTATGCAATCAGTTATATCCTGTTGTAAAGTAAGATCATCCTTGTCACTTTCAAAAAGTCACCCACCCATATTTTTTTATTATGGTGCTTGTAGGATTGGTTTCAACCACTACAGAGAAAGTGGAGCACATCTCTCCTGCTCCCGTCAGGCAAGAGTTCTGGGTCAAGTGGCGCTGATAACTTGTTTCATTGCAATGATGGCACTGACAAGATGTTTAAAAGCAAGTCTGGGGGGGCGTGTCCTGACTTCCGATGAAGACGGCTGTGCATTAGGGGAGCTCCTACCTGAGCCGGGGAAATCATCAGCGTACGGAAACCGAGCACCGCAGATTTCAATTTGAAAACCCTACCTCGATGACTCAACAAAGGACTTCGAGAACCCAGGAGAAGATGATCAAATATATGACTCCGAAAGATAAGAAAAAAGCACTTAAACATGCGAGTTTACCTGCCCAAGATGGCGGCCGCGCGACACCTGAAGACGAGGACCTGTCGGAAATAGAAGACGCAGCTTCTACTGCCTCAACTCCAGCATCTTTACCTGTGGAAGAAATAAAGAATATGTTGAAAACGCTACGGGACCAAATAAAGCAGGATATCCAAGACTTCACTTCCGAATTCACGAGAGAACTGAAAGAAGTAGGAGAAAGGACATCAAAACTGGAATACAAAATGGATGAAATGGTCGACCATCATAACGAAACAGTGAACCAGATGACAACGCTACAATCGGACATGGCCTCGGTGCAAAAGAAACTATGTGACCTGGAGGATAGATCACGTCGAAACAATATTAGGCTGCGGGGGATCCCAGAAGATGTCCACCCAACTAACCTCAAAGAGTGGGCCCAAGCATTATTTCAAGCAATGCTGCCTGACATACCTGGCACCGATCTCCTTATAGATCGAATACACAGACTTCCTAAACCTAAGAACTTACCAGCCGAAGTTCCCAGAGACACGATCCTCAGAATGCATTACTTTCATGTCAAGGAAGATATCATGCGTTTTAGTAGATCAAAAGAACAACTGCCTACCCCGTTCACAGCTATACAAGTATTTGCGGATCTATCCCCGGCCACCCTCCTCCAAAGAAAGGCCTTTCAACATATCACCACAGCCCTGAGAGCAGCAGAGGTGAAATATAAATGGGGCTTCCCGGTGAAACTTCTAATCATGAAAAATGGAACTTCTTACATAATCTCTAACCCAGAGGAAGGAATTTCCCAGCTTAAAGAATGGAACATACCCTATACGGGGCCACTTCCTGAGCGACAACAAAAGAGACACCGAATGACAAGAGATTGGTCTGAAGTCCCAAAGCGCTCATCTAGCTCCAAGACTGCGGGCTGATAAGTATAAACTAAGTACCTGATGCCACCAAGAATCATATATATGGACATTGTGTTACTGTTAATTTCTGTTCTAGTTTGAAATTTAACTAGTGTGGTTAAAGTGCCCCACACACATGTATATTTTTGTTCAAGTCTTAGGACTGAAGGGGGCAGTCTTGACTCCTCTGATGTCAGTATCTGGACATCCTGGAGCAGTTAACATAGTGGTAATCAACCAGGGCCAATCAAATGAGAGCAAGCAGGGGAAGTAGCATACCACTTAACCCTACATACCTCAAGGCACAGTCTTCCCCCCCCCCCCCCCCCCTTCAGGGCAATTTCTATCCCATCTGCAGGGCACTAACTCTCTGTTAGATATAAATACAAGTTCAAATGTATACCAATGTAGGTTTATACCTAAGGCACTAGAGGTTCTCAGTTACCTGTTACCTGTTAACTTGCAAGTTTTATGCCAACCCATAAATATATAAGTAAGCGTGTTCAATTTAAGCACTCCCGGCTCAGACCGACCCCCGAATCGCCTCTCGTGAACTTCTGTGAGTTTATAAATGGTTACACCCACCCCAACTCATCTGGGTATGGGAATAGTGCGAAGTGTCAAGCGGCATGATATTATGAACTATCTCAATGCACTACTAATTTCTGACCGCTTTGCGGTACTTGTTATGTCTCTCTGTTCCCTTTTTTATTGTTTGTCTCTCATTTTATTTTATTCCCGGATCCTCTTCCTTGCTACTCTGAACTTTCTTCTTTGCTCAACCCTCACCCACCCCCCGGTCCTGACAACACCCACCAACCAAGAAGCTGGAACAACTCGGACCAAGCCTCTACTAATCAAGCATTACTACAACACAAACAGTGAGTACCAAAACTACATATCTCATTAAAAAAAAAAAAACAGAAAAAACAACAAACAATATCAACTGATAATGGTTCCCAATTGGTTACACCATGAGTATCAAATGTATGTCTATTAACGCGAAAGGCCTCAATACCCCCCATAAACGAAGGCTTCTATTTGAAGAGGTAGCCAAATCAGGATCCCATATTGTGTGTGTTCAGGAAACACACTTTGCCAGAAACAAGATTCCCTTTGTTAAGACTAAGAAATTTCCTACAGCAATCCATGCAACAGCCCAATCCAAAAAAGCTGGAGTATCTATCTGGTTTCATGAATCCCTGGTGTTAGATATTAAAAATTCAAAAAAAGATCCAAATGGTAGATACATAATAGTGAATCTTACCATCAATAACCTCCCCTATACACTGGTCAATATATATGCTCCCAATTCAAATTCTTGTACATACTTACGAAAAGTATTGAACCTCCGTCAAATTATGCCGAACAATGCTCTAATCCTATGTGGGGATCTGAACACCATTAGGAATCTAGACATGGATTCTACATCCTGTCACTCTAACAAACAGAGAATCACCCTTCAAAAGCAAGGACTGACCCTTCAGAACACACTGGCTGAGTTCAAGATATATGACGCCTGGAGAACTCTTCACCCAATGCAAAAAGACTACTCGTTTTTCTCCCAAGTTCACAAGGTCTATACCAGGATAGACTATTTCATGGTGGATAAAACCACCCTACAAAGGGTTAAAGACTGCGAAATCGGTCACATCAGCTGGTCTGACCATGCTCCGTTATTTATGTCCATAGAGGAAAAATTTCCTTTCAGGATCCTGGCGCTTAAATGACTACCTCTTAGCCCAAAGCAACATTCAAACGCAAATAGGCAAGCAGCTTACAGAATATTTCACTACAAACGATACACCGGATATATCCCCTGTAACGTTATGGGAAGCACATAAGGCAGTCATTAGAGGTGCTTTCATATCCATTGCATCCCATGAAAATAGGCAAAGAAATAAGAAATTGACCCAATTAGATTAATGAATTGAAGGTATTGGAGACACTAAATAAACAAAGTCCGAACGTCTATAGAAATAATCAGATAAAAATCCTTAAACAAGAAATAAATATTCTCCAACTACAAAAAACAAATTTTATGCTCAACAGACTCAAGCAAAAATTTTACCATAACAGCAATAAAGCAGGAGCTATGCTGGCGAGGCGACTAAAGAAGCAGGAGATGAAGAAAGCGATCCCATACCTCACTGATAATGTGGGTAATAAAGTGATGAATCCGGCAGATATCCCAAACATCTTTGCCAAATATTATGCATCCTTGTATAACCTGAAAGACTGCACAGCTACGAGCCAACCTCAACAAGCGCACATAGATAACTTCTTGCACAAGCTGTCTCTTCCTTCCTTGGACCCTGAACAAAAACTCCATCTACAAGCTCCATTTACACAAGAAGAAATCTGTGAAAGCATATCTGACTTACCACGCAACAAAGCCCCAGGGCCTGACGGGTATTCAAACCTATACTATAAATCCTACATTAACACTCTGGCCCCTTACTTAACAAAAGTCTTCAACGCCTGTAGCATCTCAGGGCATTTCCCACATTCAATGTTATCCGCCCACATAGTTACACTACCAAAACCAGGCAAACCAGCCACCACTTGCCAGAATTTCCGCCCCATATCCCTACTTAATACGGACATCAAGCTATATGCAAAAATCCTTGCGAATAGGCTCAAATCTTTCCTTCCCAAATTACTCAATTATGATCAAGTTGGTTTTGTATCAGGACGGCAAGCTTCAGACAACACGAGAAAAATGTGCAACATAATCAATTTGGCAAACAAAAACAAAACTCCCACTCTTCTATTAGCTATAGATGCGGAAAAGGCATTTGACCGTCTAAACTGGAAATTCTTAGAAACTGTCCTAAATAAATTTAATTTTCCCACAGAGTTCATAAAAGCCACCTTAGCCTTATATTCGGTTCCCTCGGCTAGGTTAAACTATGCTGGCTTCCTGTCCCACCCATTTCCAATTACGAATGGCTCGAGACAGGGATGCCCCCTCTCACCAATTCTGTATGTCCTATCCCTTGAGCCTTTGGCAGAAGCAATAAGGAGAAACCCAGGAATTGTAGGTTTCCGATACTCCCAAGAGGCACACACCAAACTTAGTCTGTTCGCAGGCGATATTCTTATAACAATGTCAGAACCAGATACTTCTTTGCCGCACCTTCAAAAATTACTTAAAGAATACGGCCAGTGTCAGGAACTGACCGTGCCTGGACTTGAACACTGACTTCCATGTTACTAGCTCTCTTCTTTACCGGTTCGCTAGCCTGTCTTTTACATTTTAGCCTATGTTCTAGTTACAATGAATATACCAAGCCTTGTTATTATCATCAACTCTCCTCACCTGTGTCAAGTCATGTGCTCACTCTCAGCCTATAAAAGCCCCTTCCTGTGAATCTACCTTTGCCAGATTATTGTGGTTCCTGCCTGCAGTATATCAAGCTTTCTATTGATTGTTATTTACCTGTTACCGATTTTGGACCGTCTCACTACTCTGCCTTCTCCTACCCACTGACCTTGGCTTGTCTGATTACGTTTATACTCTTTGTTCCAGCCTCACAGCTCTGCTAAAAGACCAGATTGTCACTCAAAGCTCAGGGGCTCAACCACCTGGGTAACGAGTGGCTACTTCTGGCAGAAGACCTTGCTGATATGGCTGCTGGACTCCAAACCTGCTAACATCAGTATCATTACAGCCAGATATCATACCACAAGGTGAATGAGGCAAAAACGCAGGCTTTACCAATCAACATACCAAAAACAATGCTGACTTCGCTTAAACAAAGCTACCCCTTTGATTGGAGGAAAGATGTTATTAACTATTTAGGCATTGCCTTGACAAAGAATCCTGAAAACTTATTGGCTCAGAATATAATCAAACTTTGGAAAAAGATCAAGCAGGACCTGGTTCAATGGAACTCAATGTTCCTTTCCTGGCTAGGCCGATCGGCGGCCATAAAAATGACTATCTTACCAAAAATACTTTATCTGTTCCGTACGCTTCCCATCTCAATCCCGTCAGCAGTGTTACTCGAAATCCAATCAGGAATCCATAAATTTATTAATCAAAATAAAACCCCGAGAATATCACTTAAATGGCTAGCCATGCCTAACAGACAAGGAGGCTTGGGATTACCCTCTCTTACCTTCTATTATCAAGCGGCCCGTATGGCACAAAATATTTTATTTCATGTTCCTAAAGGCACTATGGCGTGGGTGGATATCGAAGACAGTCAGGTACATCCTTACAGGCTGTGTGATATTCTATGGTCAAAAAAGCAGAAAGTAAGATTTACCCCTTTAACTCTGCCGAGTTCTATTTATCAGTGAAAATATGGAAAAATTACGCCAAACAAATACCTAAACTAGAGTACCTCACCCAGGCCACACCATTACGCACCCTCGAGCTATTCTCCCCAAATTTATCCCTCCTCTCTTGGTTCAAAGCAGGGATACATAAACTCAAACACCTTATGTCAGGTCAATCAATACTCCCATTTTCTCAACTGAGAGACAGATATGGCCTACCTCCACAGGACTTCTTCAAGCACATACAAATCTCACACATTATCAGGTCAACACCGAATACTATCATGAGCCCTATACACACCCCCCATAAAATCACACAGGAATGTCTTAAAGCAGGATCAGCAAAAAAACTACTTTCCAAGTGTTATACAGTTATTCTACAACCCCCAACTTTGCAAAAAGCCCCTTTCCAAAGTGCATGGGAAAAAGACCTGGGCCGGGAATTCACCCCTCAGGAATGGACTCAAGCAACCAGAAATATGTTGTTCATTTCTCACTGTAGCAACCATGTTGAATTAGCAAAAAAAATATTGCTTCGTTGGTATATGGTCCCTACCAGACTAACAAAAATGTACCCAAATGTATCGAATTTATGCTGGCGTCTGTGTAACCTTCCTGCTACAATGTTTCATATCTGGTGGACGTGTCCATGTCTGGAACAATTTTGGAAACTTATTTTTACAACAATCAAAGATGCGACACAATTAAATCTACAAAAAACACCTGAATTGGCCTTACTTCACATTTTTCCGCAAAAACTTCAGAAATCTCATAAAATTATAATTGGTCACATATTAATAGCAACTAAAACGCTCCTAGCACGCAACTGGAAATCTCCCAATATTCCCACAGACCAAGAACTATTTGTCCTGATTGATTATAATCTGCGTATGGAACGCCTTCACTATGTTTCCCAAGGATCCATATCATTTTATGAATCCATTTACAAAATATGGTCAACGGCGCGCACTCTTAATGCGAAGGGAAAAAATCCAACTCTCACCCCTCCCTCTTGACCTTTTCCACTATTTTCTCTTACTACACTATTGATCTCAGTTCTCCTAACCACTGTTATTGTTTCGGTCCGGGAAAACGTTTCCTTCTCCTGTCCTTTTTTTTTTTCCCTTCTTTTTATTCTGTTAAGTCCTCAACAAAGCTCAGTTATTTGTTCATTAGTCTAGACTGTACGGAACTAGATTGTTCAACTCGATAAGATATACTATAGATACATATTACCTATCTTTCAGAAATAATAAATGACAAAGGATGAAGCGAAGGTAGACATTTGCTGTTAAAGATATATTCCAGTTCATTGTACTGTACTCATACATGGATATGCTCGTGTATCTTTGGACAAGTATATTGTTTTAGTGTTTACAATATGTATTTTGTGTTTCTTATATGTAAAGCGTCTATGTTTTCCGAAAATAAAAAAAATATATTTTGAAAAAAAAAAAAATTAAAAAAAATAAATAAATAAATATTAAAAAAAAAAAAAAGCAAGTCTGGCACTGACAATTGGGCTCAAACTGATTGGGGCAATCAGGGCCGAAGTTCTGGCAAACTTCTCAAGCGAATTCTACTGCACTGGCGCAGTAGAATTCAGTCACCGCACATGTGCACAAAGTTACAGCTGGTCATTCAACTGTAACTTTGCCAGGACGGCGCATGCGCGAGGAGCGCACAACACCTCACACCCCTGGGTGACAAATCGCTCATCCGAAGTGCGCATGTGCAGTTACTTTACCTCTCACCACAGCTGATCAGGAGGGGGCCGGAGGTGGTGTGTGCCCATCGCGCATGCGCCGTCCTGGCAAAGTTACAGCTGAATGATCAGCTGTAACTTTGTGCGCATGTGTGGTGAGTGAATTCTACTGTGCCTGTGCAGTAGAATTCTCTTGAGAAATTTGTCAGAACACCGGCCCAAGACATTGTGCTGCCTGGGGCATAAAAACAAAATGCTGCCCCCACCCCCCCCGCCCCCCCTTATCAGAAAGTGATAATTTAATAATTTAAAGCAACAGCACCTTTCTATATGCAAAATTATTTGAAAATACTTTATTGGCCAGAGTATTGGCAGTCCATGATTTAAATGTCCCCTAAATGTTTGAGCAAGTCATGTTATAGGTCAGTGGTCACATATTATGTTTTGGGGAATTGCACAGCCTATTTTCATAATAATGTTTGTTTTACCATTTCTTTCTTTTCACCTCGTGGGTGTGCTCTTAGAATAAAATATTTTATTGTTATATGCCCACTAAAGCACTTCTTCTATACATATTAAAATATTTTTTTCACCCATAAAATGAAAAGAAAGTAATGGTAAACCATTATTATGATAATACCCTGTGCAATTCCCTAAGACATATTGAAACCAGTGAACTAACTGAATTACAGACGCCTGGTAGAAGCCCATGAAGGGTGAAACGCGTAGCGGACTGGACTCACCCTGCTGTTCTTTATGTACATATATATATTGTGTATATTTTTATTCCACATCTTTTATGTTTTGATACTTACTGGACAAGATTTCTCCTGCAGCTGTGTGGCGCCCACTACGTTTGACAGAGAAAACTTCCATCCAAAATCTAAGCAGATTAGCCACAGCAGGATTCTACAAAACGACATCTTACCCTTGAAGTGCAATTATTATCCAGCCATCCTGTGAGTGCATCCCCTTGAGGGGGATCAAAGCTTGCTCCTGATTCCTCAGGATATTATTTCACATTGTCACCTATAAGGTGTTATATATATATATATATATATATATATATATATATATATATATATATTAATTGTGTTTATCACATATATTTTTTATCACAGTTTGCTCCAAGCGCACTTATTGTTCTTTATTTGTATATAGTGAACTATAACACAATCCAGATAGATATAGGCATTGTCAGAGGGGTTAATCCTTTGTGTGGCTAGACAGATATAGGCAGTGTCAGAGGGATTAACCCCTTGGGTGGCTAGACAGATATAGGCAGTATCAGAGAAGTCAACCCTTTATCCACACACACAATGACAGACAGTCTATCACTCACACATGCACACACACACACACACTCTCACTAACACTGACATATACACACACACTCACACTGACTACACACACTCTCACTCACACTGACATACACACCCACTCACTCACACTGACATACACACACTCTCACTCACACTGACATACACACACTCACACTGACATACATACTCACTCACACTGACATACACACCCACTCACTCACACTGACATACACACACTCTCACTCACACTGACATACATACTCACTCACGCTGACATACACACACTCTCACTCACACTGACATACACACACACTCACACTGACTACATACACTCTCACTCACACTGACATACACACACTGTCAGTTTTTAACTTACCTGGTCCAGGCACCTCTTTGAGCTCCTCCTGTGAATGAGGGACTGAGCCAATCACAGGAGGCTTCTGAACTCTTTGGCATTCCAAAAGTGAAAATCCATGGTGTTTTATTCAGAAGTATTCAAACATGCAGCAAATAAACAAGGGAACCTAGCTTTTGAATGATTATGATTAAGCGTTGCTTTTCACGTGAAACCCTTCAAATGTCTTTCAGCTCCTTTGTTTTGTTGCTGCATGTTTAAATTTATATTTGAATAAAGCACCATGGATTTGTCGCTTTTGCAATGCCGAGCATATTTTCTATTGTATTTTCTATTCTGTGGATTTCCTCAAGATCAAGAGGCCGTTGTCTGCACTGCCTACATTAGAACACCTCAGGTAGAGCCCATCTTTTCTGTAAATGGCTTCTGCTAGAAATATATAGTATTTTTTACATAGTACAGTAGTCAAAAAGAAAACTATGAAGTTAGGAAGTTGGGGTATGAAAAATAAGTGTCCATGGCAATGTCTGTCTAGGTCCACAGAGCATCATGAAATTGACCATCACAAAGTCCAGTACATGCCCACCATCAACCCTCTTAGTGCCGGCCACTGACCATCTGTGCTCATCAGATTAAGTGGGATTAAATATGATAATTTTTTTTTTTTGTACAAAAAAATTGGTAAGGTGTGGTGATAAGATGACTGGGAAGTGGTTTTGACAGTAGCTTGGCACAAGACATCGTTATTTGTGCCTGTCACTAACTTATGTAAAGAATAATTATTCTTTATTAGCATAATTTTATAGGTCTGCTTTATTTATATACACAGATACACGTGGGAAGTACACTATGTCTGTACTGTAGAGGCTTCTGCAATCACAACAAAAATAGAACAGAAGTAATGTTCATACTTGTGCTTTACTACAAACAGGATGTTATTTAATTAGGACAATTTGTTTTTAGGACTGAAATGAACTGGCTAATAATGTTATGTTTTTTTATGCCCCAGAGAACACGTTCCGTTACAGATTGTGAAAGATAAAAACATTGCTCATATGAACACCAGGGTGATTCAGTCTCTGCAGAATCCTAAAACAAACACAAAAATAAATATTACAAAATCTGTACTGTGTTTTAGGAAACATTAATGCTGCCATCTAGTGGAAATTCTAGGTAATTATATATTTATTTATTTTTAAAAAATATTTTCTTAACCTTTTACTGCAAAGCCATGGACATTTTTGAACAATGTAGAATATAAAATAATATATAATACCGTATTTGCTCAAATATAAGACAAATGCTCTGAAAAAGACCCCCTTCGTGGTCGTCTTATAATCTGACCTCAAATAGAGGTCAGACTATAAGACTGGGATCCAGGTCCCCCGCAGAGCTGCAGGGGACCTGGATCGCCCTCGCTAACAGCCGGAGGATCTCTGCACGATGCGCGCAGACATCCTCCCCTGCCGCCGGGCACGGCCTCCGGGACTTATATGATGAAGCCGGGTCCTTCTGGCTTCATCATAAAAGTCCCGGCGGAAGTGCCGGGCAGCAGCAGAGGATAACTAGGATGAACCTGGTATACACAAAAACACACTCCCAAGCTAACACACAAAGAAAGAGCAAAGCAAAATATAGCAAAAAATATAAGCAATAGTAGATAAAAATTGCAGTACATGCAAAAACAATATTGCAAATGAAACCAGTTTAGATAGCAAATTAATACAGTTAAGCAATGGATTAAATGTAAACATAAAATATATGAAATTAAATGCACATAAAGAGCAAGTATATATAGAAAATGAGAAAAAATTAAATATGTAAAAAAAAAAAAAAAAATATATATATATATATATAAAATAAATATAAAATGATGAAAATGCAGCCAAAGCAGGATGATCAACCCGATAAAGCACAGAAATCTTCTTGCAATCTGTAAAAGAAATATAAAACCAAATAGTGTAGATTGTAAAAAATATAGATTTATTTGCGCTTTAAAATCTACTTACAAGATTTAAAAACAGAACTGGCAAAGATCAAAGGTATCAAATCTTGAAACAAACTTTCAACACCCGACTCAGTCCATGATACGGAGAACTCTATGATGGTATAGCCGGCAAGATAGTCTCCATATCCGGAAGTAGGTGAAAAGTAAGTCGGGAGTTGTAGTTTCACTTTGAATAAAAAGACTCTACGCGTTTCGTGACCGACAACGTCACTTCCTCAGGAGCAATGAGGATGTGCAACAGTAGCATGTTTAAATAGAACTTCATGCAGCTGTCACCAATGATTGTTGTGATGGGAAAAAAACCTTGTTAAGAATTTATCCAAAAGCGATTCAATTTAACATTATTTCACTGAAACATGGTAACAAGCAGTCGGCTACAGACTCTTTGGACGGGATGGGCTGCACCTCAATGATGAGGGGGCTGCGGTATTAGGGGAGAGGATGGCTAGAGGGTTAGATGAGCTTTTAAACTAAGCTCTGGGGGGGGAGGGTCAAGATCAAAATGAAGCAATGGCAGCTAGAGTAGATTGGAAGGTGGGTATAGCTATGGCAAAGGACGAGGAAAGCGCTGGTGGGGTTAACATAGATCATAGGGAGGTACATACAATTAAACCTGCGGGCATTACGTGTTTGTCAACTAAACAGAAAATGGGTAGTAATCTCAAATGTCTTTTAGCAAATGCAAGAAGCTTGACAAACAAAATGGGTGAGATGGAGATACTGGTAAGTGCTGAACAGTATGATTTAATCGGAATCACAGAAACGTGGTGGGATGAGACCCACAACTGGTCAGTTAATTTACAAGGCTACTCACTTTTTAGAAAGGACAGAGTAAATAGAAAAGGGGGAGGGATATGTCTATATGTAAATCCTAAACTAAAGCCCAGTATTAAGGAAGGTGTGCATGACGTAACTGGAACTGATGTGGAGACACTGTGGGTGGAGATTAGCTTAGACGCTAAAAAGAATCGCACATTACTTGTAGGTGTATGCTACAAACCACCAAATATTAGCATTGATGGAGAAGATCAGCTTTTATTACAAATTGAAAAGGCTGCAAATCTGAATGAAGTTCTAATCATGGGAGATTTTAATTACCCAAATATAGATTGGAATTGTGGCACAACTAGTTCTGCTAAGGGCAGCAAGTTTCTGAACCTGCTTAATAACACATTTATGGCACAATTAGTAGACACCCCAACTAGAATGGATGCCTGTCTGGATTTAGTAATAACAAACAATGAGCAGTTTATCTCAAACATCAAAGTAAGAGAACACTTGGGCAATAGTGACCATAACATGGTTTCGTTTGAGATTAATGCAAAAAAGCAAATTGGTAACTACGCCACCAAAACACTTAATTTTAGAAGGGCCAACTTTGATGGACTAAGGGCATCAATGGAACATTTAGACTGGGAACAATTGTTTTCTGGACTAAACACTGAAGACAAGTGGAATGCCTTTAAGCACACATTACAAAAGTACACATCCCAATATATACCTTTGGGAAACAAATACAAAAGACACAAATCAAAACCAATGTGGCTTACCGGTACCGTAAAACAGGAAATGCAAAACAAGAAAATGGCATTCAAACATTATAAAAGCAAGGGATCAACATTATCATTTATAAAATACAAAGATGCCAACAAAGCCTGCAAAAAGGCAATTAAAATGGCTAAATTGAAAAAAGAGAAAAGGATTGCTAAGGAGAGTAAAATTAACCCCAAATTTTTTTAAAAGTATATAAATGGAAAAAAGCTAAAGAGGGAAAATGTTGGGCCCTTGTTATCCCAAATGGGAAATTTGGTAAGTGAGGACAGAGAAAAAGCAGACATTTTAAATACATTTTTTTTTTTCTGTTTATACTAAGGAAGAACAGATGGATGAGCCCCTGCTACCATAAGTTACGTTTGTCACCACAAACATGGGATTGGCTGACACAGGAAAAAGTGTTTATGCAATTAAACTCTGTTAAGATAGACAAGGCCCCAGGGCCAGATGGTATACACCCAAGGGTCCTTAGAGAGTTAAGCATAATTCTGGCCAGACCAATATTTATGATCTTTAGGGATTCGTTCAGTTCAGGTATAGTGCCAACAGACTGGCGAAAGGCGGATGTCATTCCAATATTTAAAAAGGGATCAAAATCTCTGCCTGGTAATTATAGGCCAGTGAGCTTGA
This sequence comes from Pelodytes ibericus, assembly GCA_036172795.1. Classification (NCBI taxonomy): domain Eukaryota; kingdom Metazoa; phylum Chordata; class Amphibia; order Anura; family Pelodytidae; genus Pelodytes; species Pelodytes ibericus. The sequence goes on along the minus strand of CM069859.1, from coordinate 95,592,442 downwards.
CATCTGTAGTGGAGAAATTATTTGAAGGATTGCTAAAGGTGTACACTCAAGAATACATCTTGAATCAGAATATAATTAGTAAAAGTCAACATGGTTTTGTGAAAGACAGGTCTTGTCAAACAAACTTAATAACATTCTATGAAGAGGTCAGTAAAAATATAGATCTAGGTGTGGCAGTTGATGTGATCTATTTGGATTTTGCTATAGCATTTGATACAGTTCCACACAAAAGGTTAATCTACAAATTGAGAGAAATAGGATTGGGGCAAATGTATGTATTTGGATTGAAAATTGGCTAAAAGATAGAACACAGAGGGTTGTTGTAAATGGTAAAGCTTCAAATTGGACCAGGGTAGTGAGCGGAGTACCTCAGGGGTCTGTTTTGGGACCTCTTCTTTTTAATCTGTTTATTAATGATCTCCCACGTTGTGCTGAGTGCCATGTCTCAGTGTTTGCTGATGACACAAAATTAGGTAAGGTAATAAAGACTAATATTGAGTATATGCTATAGCATAGATATTTTTCAAATTTTACTGCAGTTGGGTGCATAACATATCACAATAGCATTCGCATTGGGATTCATTCGACATTCATCCATTCTCCACTCTGTGCAATTCCCTCTTTCATAAAAAAAAAAAGCCTGATCTGTTCAGGGCCGTCTTTAATAGTGATTGGACCCTGGGCAAGCATTTGCTTGGGCCCCCTGGACCCTGCCCCCTCCCCTGCATGCAATCACTCTATCCATCGCAATGTTACCTCCCCCCCCCCACACACAAAAAAACATAAAAATAAGCACACACACAGTTGGATTTTTCTTGCAGTGAGTATTTTTATTGCATTGAATAAAATGTTTATATTACATGTATAATTGCAGTGTATAAACTGTATTTTTGGATACAAAATGTGTATATATGGCTGCAATATGTATACAGGGCCGGACTGGCCCACCGGGATACCGGGAAAAATCCCGGTGGGCCGCCTGCCCCGGGGCCGGCTTGGCCACTTAAAGTGAAGAGTTCGGCTGCTGCAACAACCGGCGGCAGCAGGCGAATTTCTTAAAGCGGCGACGGCCGCCGAATTGCTTAAAGTGGTGGTGGGCCACTTTAAGCAATTCGGCGGCCGTCTACGCTTTAAGAAGTTCGCCTGCTGCCGCCGGATGCTGCAGCAACAGTTCCGGCGGCGGGATGGGGAGCAGAGAAAGCAAGGTGAGTGAGACATACAGGGGAAAGGGGAGGGGGTGAAAGACACTACAGGGGGGGTGAAAGTCACTACGGGGGGGGGGGGGGTGAAAGACACTACAGGGGGAAAGGGGTGAAAGACACTAAGGGGGAAGGGGGGAAGAGAGACGCCACAGAAAGGACAGAGAGAGAGAGAGATGCCACAGAAAGGACACAGAGAGAGAGAGACGCCACAGAGAGAGAGAGAGACGCCACAGAGAGAGAGAGAGAGACGCCACAGAGAGAGAGAGAGAGAGACGCCACAGAGAGAGAGAGGGACGCCAGGACACAGAGAGAGACGTCACAGAAAAGACAGAGAGAGAGACGCCACAGAAAGGACAGAGAGAGAGACGCCACAGAAAGGACAGAGAGAGAGACGCCACAGAAAGGACAGAGAGAGAGACGCCACAGAAAAGACAGAGAGAGAGACGCCACAGAAAGGACAGAGAGAGAGACACCACAGAAAAGACAGAGAGAGAGACGCCACAGAAAAGACAGAGAGAGAGACGCCACAGAAAAGACAGAGAGAGAGACGCCACAGAAAACACAGAGAGAGAGAGAGACGCCACAGAAAAGACAGAGAGAGAGACGCCACAGAAAAGACAGAGAGAGAGACGCCACAGAAAGGACAGAGAGAGACGCCACAGAAAGGACAGAGAGAGACGACACAGAAAGGACAGAGAGAGAGACGCCACAGAAAGGACAGAGAAAGACGCCACAGAAAGGACAGAGAAAGAGAGAGACGCCACAGAAAGGACACAGAGAGAAAGAGACGCCACAGAAAGGACACAGAGAGAGAGAGACGCCACAGAAAGGACACAGAGAGAGACGCCACAGAAAGGACACAGAGAGAGATGCCACAGAAAGGACAGAGAGAGAGAGAGACACCACAGAAAGGACAGAGAGAGAGAGACCCCACAGAAAGGACAGAGAGAGAGAGAGACACCACAGAAAGGACAGAGAGAGACGCCACAGAAAGGACAGAGAGAGAGACGCCACAGAAAGGACAGAGAGAGAGAGAGACGCCACAGAAAGGACAGAGAAAGACGCCACAGAAAGGACAGAGAAAGAGAGAGACGCCACAGAAAGGACACAGAGAGAGAGAGACGCCACAGAAAGGACAGAGAGAGAGAGATGCCACAGAAAGGACACAGAGAGAGATGCCACAGAAAGGACACAGAGAGAGACGCCACAGAAAAGACAGAGAGAGAGACGCCACAGAAAAGACAGAGAGAGAGACGCCACAGAAAGGACAGAGAGAGACGCCACAGAAAGGACAGAGAGAGAGACGCCACAGAAAGGACAGAGAGAGAGAGAGACGCCACAGAAAGGACAGAGAAAGACGCCACAGAAAGGACAGAGAAAGAGAGAGACGCCACAGAAAGGACACAGAGAGAGAGAGACGCCACAGAAAGGACACAGAGAGAGAGAGACGCCACAGAAAGGACACAGAGAGAGACGCCACAGAAAGGACACAGAGAGAGATGCCACAGAAAGGACAGAGAGAGAGAGAGACACCACAGAAAGGACAGAGAGAGAGAGACGCCACAGAAAGGACAGAGAGAGAGAGAGACGCCACAGAAAGGACAGAGAGAGAGACGCCACAGAAAGGACAGAGAGAGAGAGAGAGAGACGCCACAGAAAGGACAGATAAAGAGAGAGACGCCACAGAAAGGACACAGAGAGAGAGAGACGACACAGAGAGAGAGAGACGCCACAGAAAGGACACAGAGAGAGACGCCACAGAAAGGACAGAGAGAGAGACGCCACAGAAAGGACAGAGAGAGAGACGCCACAGAAAGGACAGAGAGAGAGACGCCACAGAAAAGACAGAGAGAGAGAGACGCCACAGAAAAGACAGAGAGAGAGAGAGACGCCACAGAAAAGACAGACAGAGAGAGAGACGCCACAGCCACAGAAAGGACAGAGAGAGACAGGCTACAGATATGCGAGAGACAGGCTACAGGATATGTCTCACACACTGCCCTGATATTAACCTCTGCACAGGGCAATTCATATAACTCTGTGTACATACTGTGTACAGCCCTAGACAGGCTTCAATATCAGTCTTATCTATAAATAATACACTGTTCAGATGTGCTTTTTAAAATGCATGATTTTCCCTTCTATGAACAAAAAAATTATATTATGCTATGGGCTGGTTTAAAAATCTTATGCGATGGGGCTGGAATATAAATTTTTTCCAGGGCTGGTTTTTGTTCCCAGTCCGGCCCTGTATGTATACCATCTTACTATGCAACACTGCACTACAACTACTCATTACCTAAATTACAAAAATATACACAGATATTAGAGAGCACTTACATATGTTCATATATATTTATAAATATCTATACACATCTCACTCTCTCTCGCTAGTTGCATTTATACTTACATGGACTTCTTAAAATTATATTCAACTATTTTTATATGTAATAAAAATGTTATTGAAGAGTTGCATTTCTTGTTTTTATTCCCCTTTTCTGCACCCACATTGAACCTAAAGGACTTAACACAGCCCCATAGAGTAGCCACAGCACTTGTCTTGCACCTATATTGCACCCACAGCACTTGTCATGCACCTATATTGCACCCACAGCACATGGCTTGCACTCATATTGAACCCACACAATTTCTCATGCTACAGTGTAAATTTTCCCCACAGAACATACCAGTTTAACTTTGTTCCACTGAACTGCCCATGCAGAAAAAAGCCACATTGACATTTTTCCCCATAGTACATGTTATTTTTCCCCAGAGAACATGCCACAGTAACTTTGTCATTGCATATGCAACAGACAGTTTGCCTGTTAAAATATGACACCGTTTGTCCATTAAATATGCCACAGTCAATGTGCCCATCAATATGCCAATATTATTTTGCCATTAATATTCAGTATTATTTTGCCATAAATATGCCACAGACATGTTTCCCATTAAAATGCCAATATTATTGTGCCATTCAGATATCAGTAATATTGTACTATTAAGATGCCCCAGCCAATTTGCCCATTAAGATACCAGTATTATTGTACCATTAAGATGCCATTCAGAGCCCAGTAATATTGTGCTAGTCAGATACCAGTAATATTGTGACATTCAGAGCCCAGTAATATTGTGCCAGTCAGAGCCCAGGAATATTGTGCCAGTCAGAGCCCAGAAATATTGTGCCAGTCAGATGCCTGTAATATTGTGACATTCAGAGCTCAGGAATATTGTGCCCACAGAGCCCAGTAATACTGTGCTAGTCAGAGCCCAGGAATATTGTGCTGTCAGAGCCCAGGAATATTGTGCCAGTCAGAGCCCAGGAATATTGTGCTAGTCAGAGCCCAGGAATATTGTGCTAGTCAGAGCCCAGTAATATTGTGACATTTAGAGCCCAGTAATATTGTGCCACTCAGAGCCCAGTAATATTGTGCCACTCAGAGCCCAGTAATATTATGCCAGTCAGAGCCCAGTAATATTGTGCCAGTCAGAGCCTAGTAATATTGTGCCAGTCAGAGCCCAGTAATATTGTTCCAGTCAGATACCAGTAATATTGTGCCAGTCAGAGCCCAGTAATATTGTGCTAGTCAGAACCCAGTAATATTGTGCCAGTCAGAGCCCAGTAATATTATGCCATTCAGAGCCCAGTAATATTGTGCCAGTCAGATACCAGTAATATTGTGCCAGTCAGATGCCAGTAATATTGTGCTAGTCAGAGCCCAGAAATATTGTGCCCCTCAGACCCCACTAATATTGTGCCAGTCAGAGCCCAGTAATATTGTGCCAGTCAGAGCCCAGTAATATTGTGCCATTCAGAGCCCAGTAATATTATGCCATTCAGAGCCCAGTAATATTGTGCCAGTCAGATACCAGTAATATTGTGACATTCAGAGCCCAGTAATATTGTGCCAGTCAGAGCCCAGGAATATTGTGCCAGTCAGAGCCCAGAAATATTGTGCCAGTCAGATGGCTGTAATATTGTGACATTCAGAGCTCAGGAATATTGTGCCAATCAGAGCCCAGTAATATTGTGCTAGTCAGAGCCCAGGAATATTATGCCAGTCAGAGCCCAGGAATATTGTGCCAGTCAGAGCCCAGGAATATTGTGCCAGTCAGAGCCCAGGAATATTGTGACATTTAGAGCCCAGTAATATTGTGACATTTAGAGCCCAGTAATATTGTGCCACTCAGAGCCCAGTAATATTATGCCAGTCAGAGCCCAGTAATATTGTGCCACTCAGAGCCCAGTAATATTGTGCCACTCAGAGCCCAGTAATATTATGCCAGTCAGAGCCCAGTAATATTGTGCCAGTCAGAGCCCAGTAATATTGTGCCAGTCAGAGCCCAGTAATATTGTTCCAGTCAGATACCAGTAATATTGTGCCAGTCAGATGCCAGTAATATTGTGCCAGTCAGAGCCCAGTAATATTATGCCAGTCAGAGCCCAGTAATATTGTGCCATTCAGAGCCCAGTAATATTGTTCCAGTCAGATACCAGTAATATTGTGTCAGTCAGATGCCAGTAATATTGTGCCAGTCAGAGCCCAGTAATATTGTGCCAGTCAGAGCCCAGTAATATTATGCCATTCAGAGCCCAGTAATATTGTGCCAGTCAGATACCAGTAATATTGTGCCAGTCAGATGCCAGTAATATTGTGCTAGTCAGAGCCCAGAAATATTGTGCCCCTCAGACCCCACTAATATTGTGCCAGTCAGAGCCCAGTAATATTGTGCCAGTCAGAGCCCAGTAATATTGTGCCATTCAGAGCCCAGTAATATTATGCCAGTCAGATCCCAGTAATATTGTGCCAGTCAGATGCCAGTAATATTGTGCCAGTCAGAGCCCAGTAAAATTATGCCAGTCAGAGCCCAGTAAAATTATGCCAGTCAGAGCCCAGTAATATTGTGCCAGTCAGAGCCCAGTAATATTGTGCCAGTCAGAGCCCAGTAATATTGTTCCAGTCAGATACCAGTAATATTGTGCCAGTCAGATGCCAGTAATATTGTGCCAGTCAGAGCCCAGTAATATTATGCCAGTCAGAGCCCAGTAATATTGTGCCATTCAGAGCCCAGTAATATTGTTCCAGTCAGATACCAGTAATATTGTGTCAGTCAGATGCCAGTAATATTGTGCCAGTCAGAGCCCAGTAATATTGTGCCAGTCAGAGCCCAGTAATATTATGCCATTCAGAGCCCAGTAATATTGTGCCAGTCAGATACCAGTAATATTGTGCCAGTCAGATGCCAGTAATATTGTGCTAGTCAGAGCCCAGAAATATTGTGCCCCTCAGACCCCACTAATATTGTGCCAGTCAGAGCCCAGTAATATTGTGCCAGTCAGAGCCCAGTAATATTGTGCCATTCAGAGCCCAGTAATATTATGCCAGTCAGATCCCAGTAATATTGTGCCAGTCAGATGCCAGTAATATTGTGCCAGTCAGAGCCCAGTAAAATTATGCCAGTCAGAGCCCAGTAATATTGTGCCAGTCAGAGCCCAGGAATATTGTGCCAGTCAGAGCCCAGTAATATTGTGCCAATCAGAGCCCAGTAATATTATGCCAGTCAGAGCCCAGTAATATTGTGCCCCTCAGACCCCAGTAATATTGTGCCAGTCAGAGCCCAGTATTATGCCAGTCAGAGCCCAGTAATAGTGTGCCAGTCAGAGCCCAGTAATAGTGTGCCAGTCAGAGCCCAGTAATATTGTGCCCCTCAGACCCCACTAATATTGTGCCAGTCAGAGCCCAGTAATATTGTGCCAGTCAGACCCCACTAATATTGTACCAGTCAGAGCCCAGTAATATTGTGCCCCTCAGAGCCCAGTAATATTGTGCCTGTCAGAGCCCAGTAATATTGTGCCACTCAGAGCCCAGTAATATTATGCCAGTCAGAGCCCAGTAATATTGTGCCAGTCAGAGCCCAGTAATATTGTGCTGTCAGAGCCCAGTAATATTGTGCCACTCAGAGCCCAGTAATATTGTGCCCCTCAGAGCCCAGTAATATTGTGCCACTCAGAGCCCAGTAATATTGTGCCCCTCAGAGCCCAGTAATATTGTGCCAGTCAGAGCCCAGTAATATTGTGCCCCTCAGAGCCCAGTAATATTGTGCCCCTCAGAGCCCAGTAATATTGTGCCCCTCAGAGCCCAGTAATATTGTGCCTGTCAGAGCCCAGTAATATTGTGCCCCTCAGAGCCCAGTAATATTGTGCCAGTCAGAGGCCAGTAATATTGTTCCCCTCAGACCCCACTAATATTGTGCCAGTCAGAGCCCAGTAATATTATGCCAGTCAGAGCCCATTAATATTGTGCCCCTCAGAGCCCAGTAATATTGTGCCAGTCAGAGCCCAGTAATATTGTGCCCCTCAGACCCCACTTATATTGTGACATTCAGAGCCCAGTAATATTGTGCCCCTCAGACCCCACTAATATTGTGCCAGTCAGAGCCCAGTAATATTGTGCCATTCAGATGCCTGTATTCCCCCAACACACCTGTATTCTCATCAGGTTTGTTTCCTTGACTGCTGCCTCTATTACCCTGTTATTGTGTTGGCAAAGGCTTCTTACCAATGCAATGTTCTCCTCTGCCAAAAAACTCTGGGCATAGAACTTTGCCCTTACCTTTCCCCATCTGCTGCTACCTGTATCCTGGTCCACACCATGAGCTTCTTCCTGGCTTGCCATTTTTTAGTTATTAATATTTTATTTCCTGTTGCATGCTGGTTGCATATCCTGCTCTAAAATGGTGGTCTTGATATGTGCTTAGTCATTGACATTGATTGGCTGTAAGTTGTAACAATATTTTGTATCAATTTCTTCAAGGTGGGCATGTTTCCTATGAAACATTTGGTTTCTTTTGGTCGAATTTTGAATGATTTTCAGTATTTCTGGACTATTTTGTTTACTGTGCGAAATCTCCCATGAGATAAAATTTGGCATTTAAGGCTACCACTTTGTTTCAGTGCCTTTTGGCTGATTTCAGTGTTGGAATATATCAGTGTGGATTTGCTATGTTTTCCAAATTGCAGAAATGTCCAGATCCATATAGAAGCCTCCAGAGTAGCTATGCAAGCACAGTTCACAATTTTCCCAGCTACCCATACTGTCTAATAACCTGGCACCACCTGCTCTATCTTCCCTGCGTGAGTTGTTGCTGTGTGTGAGTGACGTGACTGATGTGTGTGTGTGATGTGAGTAGAGTGAGTGATGTGTGTGTGTGATGTGAGTGGAGTGACTGATGTGTGTGTGTGTGTGTGTGATGTGAGTGGAGTGACTGACTGATGTGTGTGATACATATATGGGGGACTTCACTGCCTATCATGCTCAGCTAAGCTGCCATTTATGGGGCCACTGCCTATCATAATCAGACAAGCTGGTTATTATTGGGGAACTGCACTGCTTATCATGCTCAGCCGATGCTGTCATTTATGGGGGACTACATTGTCGATCAGGCTCAGTCAAGCTGGGATTTATCTGGGGACAACACTGCCTATCATGCTAAACCAAGCTAGCATTTATGGGGGGACTGCACTGCCTATCATGCTCAGACAAGCTGGGTGTTGAGACCTTGGCTGGGAACAACTGATATAGGGGACTGCCTACATGTTTCCCAGCGGCAGACACCCACAATATTTTTCAGTCCGCAACTACGCCGGGACGCAAACCGCATCATCCCAGTCAGTGTTGCTCGCGCTCCCTGTGCATAATGATGATGCAGAGCATTGGAAATATGATGCTCTGTGTTATCACTACACGCGGGGGCGCAAGAATCCCCCCCCCCCCCGCCCCCTCATACAACGTTCTTTATATATTTATTTTTATTTACAGGTCACTCTCTGTGCTTCACTATAAGAACGTGAAGCACAGAGAGTGAATTAGAGACACATTCCCGTTCTGCTTACCGGGTCGGTAGCTGATGGTGAAGTTGTAAGGTTGTAAAGCTAAACTCCACCGCAGCAGTCTACCATTGTCTCCCGAGACCCGGTTAACTCCTGCCCGTACAAATAGGGGCTCAATTTCTTTAATGCCCAGACCAGGGCCAAACACTCCTTCTCCACTGCCGCATAACTCACTTCCCGGGGTAGTAGCTTTCTGCTGAGGTATGCGACAGGGTGCTCTCCTCCATCTTCCCCGACCTGGCTCAGCACAGCCCCCAGTCCATACATGGAAGCATCTGTATAGACGAGAAAACGTTTGTGAGGGACTGGGGCAGCGAGGACAGGGGCATTCACCAGAGCTTGCTTCAATGCCTGAAACGCGGCGTCACAAGCTGAAGACCACAGGACCTGCTTCGGTAAATTCTTTTTAGTCAGGTCAGTCAGGGGCTTAGCAATAGTGCTGTAGTCGGGGACAAAGCGTCGGTAATACCCTGCTGTTCCCAGGAAGGCCAGCACTTGGGTCTTGGTGATAGGTGTGGGCCAGTTAGCTACAGCTTCTACCTTGGCTGGCTCTGGTCTCTGGCTCCCACATCCTACCCTGTGACCCAAGTACTGCACTTCTGCCATGCCTAGATGGCACTTGTCTGGCTTCAAGGTCAGGCCAGCGGCCCGAATCTTGTCCAGAACCTCCCCTACGTGTACCAGGTGTTCTTCCCAGGACTCACTGTAGACCGCAATGTCATCCAGGTATGCACATGCAAATTCCTGGAAGCCATCGAGAAGCCTATCCACCATACGCTGGAAGGTAGCCGGAGCATTCTTCATCCCAAATGGCATGACCTTAAACTGGTATAGACCAAATGGGGTGACGAATGCCGACTTAGGGATAGCATCCTCGGCGAGGGGGATCTGCCAATAACCCTTACACAGGTCTATGGTGGTCAGATAACGCCCCCTGGCAATGCGGTCTAACAACTCGTCTACCCGGGGCATCGGGTAGGAGTCAGTGGTGGTCCGTTCGTTGAGCCGCCTGTAGTCCACACAGAACCGGGTGGTCCCATCTTTCTTAGGCACCAGGACTACAGGCGAGGCCCAAGGGCTGTCTGAGTGTTCGATGACTCCAAGCCTAGTCATCTCCTGTATCTCCTTCCGCATTCCTTCCCGGACTGCTTCAGGGATACGATAGGGGGGCTGTCGTAGGGGACTCTGTCCGGGGGTCTCTACCTTGTGTACAGCTAGGGTAGTGTAGCCGGGTTCTTGGGAGAACGTTGCCTGCTTCTCCCACAGAAGCTGTCTTCTCTGTGGGGCTTAACCGGTCCCCTAGCTGTACAAGACTAGTGAGATCAGTCTGGGGGTTCTTCTCTAATAGGTCGGGCAAGGGTAAATTCTCGGGGACGTCGGCAGCCGGGGCAAATACTGCAGCAATATCTTCTGGTCTCTCCTGATACTCCTTCAGCATATTCACATGAAAGGATCGCTGAATCCTTTCATCTGCACAGCTGGCTATAAGGTAGGTAGTATCACACACCTGAGCTAGCACTTGATACGGGCCCTGCCAAGATGCTTGCATCTTGTTCGTCTTCACAGGTTTAAGCACTAGAACCTTTTGCCCAAACTGAAAGACCCGCTGTCGGGCACCCCGATCGTACCACCTCTTCTGTCTCCCGTGGGCCGCCTGGAGATTCTCCCGTACCATCAGGGATAGTTTCTGGCGGAGTTCCAGAACGTATGGCACAATGGGGGTTCCCTCTTCCTCTGTCTTTCCCTCCCTGTGTCCTCTAATAAGATCTAGGGGTCCGCGGACCCTTCTGCCATAGAGTAGCTCAAAGGGAGAGAACCCAGTAGATTCCTGGGGCACCTCTCTGTATGCAAATAGCAGATGAGGCAGAAATTGCTCCCAGTCTCTGCAAGTGTCAGTAAAGGTCCTCAACATCTGTTTGAGGCTGCCATTAAATCGCTCGCAGAGACCGTTAGTCTGTGGGTGATAAGGTGAGCTAAGCAGCGGTTTAATGCCGCACACCTTCCACAGCTGCTGGGTGAGCACAGCGGTAAACTGAGTTCCCTGGTCGGAGAGGGTCTCCTGAGGGAACCCGACTCTAGTGAAAATTTTAACCAGGGCATCAGCAACCGTCTCTGCCTCTATATTAGACAGCGCTACTGCCTCTGGATAACAGGTGGCATAGTCCACCACGGTGAGAATATACTTCTTACCGGATGGCCTAGCCCTGGCCAGTGGACCCACAATGTCAACGGCTATGCGGGAAAAGGGTTCTCCAATGATAGGCATCGATATGAGCCTAGCCTTTGGGTGATCCCCCCGTTTACCTACCCGTTGACATGGGTCACACGTACTACAAAAGACCCGCACATCTCGGTTGAAATTAGGCCAGAAGAAATTTTGGGTGATCCTATGAGCTGTGCGGCGGAAGCCTAGATGGCCCGCTAATGGCACATCATGCCCAATCCGCAGAATCTCCTGCCGATATTTCGCAGGCACCACCAGCTGCCGATTCTGTGGAGGGGTGTTCGGTCTCTGGGACGGTTTAGGGATCCTGTACAGCCTATCCCCCACCCACTCGTAACGCTCCCCATCGACCCCCTCTTCCCCAGTATCTGCCCTGCCCCTATACTTCTCTAAAGTCGGGTCTTCCCGGGTTTCCCTCCCGTACACCTCTGGGGTGTCCCAGCCTAAAGGGGCTTGATCTAAGGTACAAGTCGGGGTAGAGAGTCTGACATGGGTCTCGGTGGGCCGGTCTCGGCGGCACGGGTCTGGGCACGGGTCGTGACAGCGTTCGCTTCAGAGGGATCCATGGGAGCGTAGGCAGAAACAAGGGGAGCCAAGTAATTTCCAAGGAGGACATCCGCCGGTAAGTCCCTCATGATCCCCACATTCACATGTCGGGCGCCCACTCCCCAATCCAAATGTACCCGGGCAACGGGTAGGCGAAACACCGCACCTCCGGCTACTCTCACAGCCACGGTGTCCCCAGTGTGCTGATGCTCTGGCACCAAGTGTTTTTGGAGCAATGTCATGGTCGCCCCGGTATCCCGTAGACCACTGACTTCCTTCCCGTTTACTTTAACCAGTTGTCGGTGTTGTTGACGGTTATCGCGGTGGGCGGCTTGAACAGGGTCTGCCTCATGTAGGACGCCCCAACATTCCTCCTTCTCTACGCAGTGGGCAGCAGGCGGAGTAGTTCGTTGGTTCCTGCTGGTCGGTCTCCTCCAGGACTGGTTCTGGTTAGCATTATTCAGCGGGCACTCTGGTCGTTTGTGCCCAAGCTGTTTTGCACCCAAAACAACGGAGACGTGTAATTGGGGTGATGGAGGCATATAATTGGGGTGATGGAGGCATGTAATGGGGTGATGGAGGCATGCAATGGGGGTGATGGATGCATGCAATGGGGGGATGGAGGCATGTACTGGAGGTGATGGGGCATGTAATGGGGGTGATGAGGCATGTAATGGGGTGATGGAGGCATGCAATGGGGGTGATCGATGCATGCAATGGGGGTGATGGGGCATGTAATGGGGGATAATGGAAGCATGTCATGGGAGTATGTAATGGGGTGATGGGGCATGTAATGGGGTGATGGAGGCATGTAATGGAGGTGATGGGGGCATGTAATGGATGTGATGAGTTATGTAATGGTGGTGATGGAGGCGTGTAATTGGGGTGATGGAGGCATGTAATGGGGGTGATGGAGGCATGTGATGGGGTCATGTAATGGGGTGATGTGGGTTATAGGGCATGTCATATGTGTGAATCGTAGGTAGGGGGGGTACCTGAATTTTGTCTGCCTAGGGCAGCACAAAACCAAGATACACGACTGATTTAAGGATTACCCAGTTGTGTCTAAGGTGTTTTTTCTTTTCTTTTTTCAAAACAGCTTAGACACAACTGGGTAATTTCTAAATCCTGCACTGTTTGGTGGGCCTTGAGGAACCAGTACCCTAGATCACTATGGAATAAGTAAGCAAGTCATGGGAGTGAAAATGGCAAGTTTTTGTGTTCAAATGCAAGACTTTGGGTGCAAATGGAAAGTCTTTGGGTGCAAGAGGCAAATGTGGGTGTAATAGGAAAGTCTTTGGTTGCAAATAGAAAGTCTATGCGAGCAACCAAGAAAAAGAAGTCATGAGAGATACGGATAAAATTTGGCTACAAAGGGATTCGAAAACAAGATAGGAGAGGTCCTCTTCTTCAGTTTCCAGAGAGAGAAGAGCTACTTTTGGTCAGGGAAAATTATTAAATCTCAGACGTAGAGACAATAGATTATGTTAATTATGACAGGTACCCCATTTACAATAACCACTGACATTTTACTCCCCCCAAAATTGTTTATTTTAATTCCTGCTCTAGTGACAGAATAAAAACAGATCCCAATTTCATTGAGACAAGGAGTAAAGAATTTTTAAATATCAAAAAGCACATTTTAGGAAAAATAGAGATAAATGAACCGATCAGTCAAGTTTCTCCCCCAAAGGATGATTTTTTTTTTTTAAATTGCTGTCACCAAAGCCACAGACCACCACATGACCTTCAACTCAGAGGAGAAAACCTCTCCTTAGGATTAAGAGAAACATATTTAGGGGAAACAAAGTGGGATGTAGGACTAGAAGAGGGTGCTGGGCAGGACTGAGAATACAGAAAAAGGGAAATAGTATAAGGAAAAGTATGATGTAAAAATATGGTTGTTAGTAGTTTTAAAAGACTGTAATTATATTGTGGTAGTAGTTTGAAATTATGTGGTTGGAATAGTGTATATAATCTATATGCTACATGTTAAACAACAACTATAACAAAAAATGACCCTATGTTTAATATAAAGATTGTATGTAGTGTAGATTGGTAATAAATGAAAATAAATAGATAAATTGTTTAATGAAGGAATACAAATTAAGTGCCTTATTAAGCCTTCTTTACTCCATATAGTTATGGGGGAAGACATGTTGTTTAGTATCTTGGGTCAGATCTTCTCTTTGGTTCATCTGACCAAAGATTCTAAACAAAATGTCTGCCTCATGGTAGAGCTATACTGAATTTGTAGTCTTTCCTTAAAGTATTGCTACATTTGTCCTTTAATACAGTACGATTGTTAAGCACAAGTCACTATATTGTGGTATGCTTGTAATGTTATTCTGTTCAGTAAATACTATGGTTGAGTTAGTGGTTTGGTATTTTTATTATTTCAGTTTGCTTCCCACATGCGAAACACAACACCAATCTCTTAAAACTGTGCAGTAAAGCCGGTTATGATCTACATTGCTGATCCCACCTTTAGAATAATGATCTACCTCCCTGATACAAAGAAAAAAAATAATGGAAGGTTGCCTTCATGCTTGTTTGTATTTTATTTTATATTCTGCATCTGATGTTTGCCATGAGCTTTCCCAATTACTTGCAAGAGCCTGTCTCATTGGTATCACATGTGCACTATGATAACAGCAATAAGGGAGTTGCCACAGTGTCCAGACTAACTGTAAGATCTCACATATTAGCCAATAGCCATATGACATGATGCTTTAATGATCTATAGCAAGTCACATTAAATGGTTTTTTTTTTTGTCTTTCACATTCTAACCAGCTCTCCTGATACTGACATCATATTTGTAAACTCCACTTTGCAAAAGATTTATACTCAGCACAGTAAAAAAAAAAAAAAATACAAAGCTGAGAGTCATTGATTATCCTAATGCAGTGCTTTGGCTTCGTTACGTAGCACATCCATGGAGAGCATTTGAGTCTCGTATACACACACGCAGCGCCTGACAGCCACCAGAACAGGAGCCAGAGGGAAGTCTTGTGTTCTGAAGCTGTGCGCGACAAAAGCACTTTCTAAAAACAGAGCTTGCCTAATAAAGATATGGGGATTGTGCATTCACTCCTGGCCCTGTGCGCACTATAAATACTCTCACTGAAGAACATACAGGCTTTGCGTGTTGCAACTTTGGATCTGCTACATAGACCTGCAAGAAAATTAATAAAAAGTCAGTGATTTACAAGGATGCCTAGAGTGGATGCTGATGTTAAATTAGACTTTAAAGATGTCCTTTTTAGACCCAAGAGGAGCAGTCTCAAAAGCAGAGCAGAAGTAAGTGTTTTTTTTTTTTTTTTACATATATATTACAGGCAAGATACTTTTTATCTTGTGCATGTGACAATTGATTTAATTAATCGTTCTTTTACTCAGGAATATTATTACTCGCTGTAGAGGCTGCTTAATTACCTGAGAATATAGTGTTTTTTTGTTAATCTAATCTATCCTATAAACACGACAGAGCTGGGACAAGACCCTGCACTATATTTGATCAGGAAATGAGTACTGTTTGTTTAAATATTGATGCTTTTCCTCGAATCTAGTGACTGTGTATTGACTATACTATCTCGTTACATAAAGTGACCAGAATTCTTCTTTAATTAAGAACTGCATCTAACTCTGAAATCATCGGAACAAGTGCATTACTGCATTACATTCATTACAGAAGTTGTGTAATAACACTTTCACTGCCGCTGAACAAATGGAAGGGTTGTTAGAGGAGAGGTATATCCAAACAACCAATGCAGCAAAATGCATTGCAGCAATGTAGAGTCAGCAGGGGTTAATTCATTCCCAGTTTACGCCAGTCTAATGCACCACTCTGTTGGTTTACAAACTGTACGTGACACCGTTTATTTTGTTCATATTAAGGATTCTGTGAAATCCTTCATTAGAGGCTTAATAGAGAAGAAAGAATGGGAAATAGTATGCCGGTTTGACACTTTCACCTTGAAGTCTAGAAGAGGACAGACACACGAAGTGAAATATTAAGCTGCAGTTCTAGTTACTGGTGGATTTGTCTAGGTAGGGCCTTTTCATAGCAATGCTTTAAAAAAAAATGCCTTTATGAAAGCTTTGTGGTAACAATGAAGGCGGTTCATTCGTGTGACAGCAGGTTCTGCCGTGTGCTATAGTTCTGTCACCTTCAACCATTGATCAGTTAACCCCTTCAGCTGTCAAAGAGGCCAAAATGAATCACAGACTGCAGCCACAGCTAAGCTTCTTTTGGAGCAACAATAACATATATAAGAACATGGAAAGGTTGAAATTCAGTGACTTCAGACTTAGGAAAAAACCGAGCTAACCAGTTAACAATGCTGCTGCGGTTTAAGGAGAGAAGCCAGTTGTCAAAACACATCATACAGTGCTGCTTGTATTTCAGCACAGTCCTGCAATATACATTTTTCATAAATGTTACTAAAAAAATGTGATCTGTAAATAAAACATACAAATGATGATCAATTGTATGCTGTGTATGTGTAAAACAATATAATGGCGTTTTAAATCTGCTTTAATTAAATTACTGGACATTTTGTTTCCCTAGCTCATAAGTCACCTTCAAGAGGGTTTGCTGCAGCTGTAATAACTCAGACTGAAGCATGAATTGTACACAATACTAGAGTGGGTGTGACCATAAAGCACAGTGGTTTCTGGGAAATTGCTGCATCATATCCATCCATGAATTTAGTATTAAGTGCTAATTTACATTGTGCAGAGGTGATCCAGGCTAACAGATTATCAGATTCCCTAAGTGTTGATATTTGAAGGAATCAATTGATTGTAAACCAGAGCATGTATTGCTGAAAAACACATCTTCATTGCAGCAGGTGTATGCTGCTAACTGTGTAAGCACATTACAGGGATGGGCCTGTGTAAGGTAACTGCACCAAGGGCTTTTTTCTCTGGTAAATGGATACAATACATATGTATTAGGAGTATAGTGCTTGTCTGTTTCATTGGTCTTTGGTGTTCATTGTTGATTAAATCAAGTAGTAATGATCATTGCATATTATCCTAAACTAAAATGCTGTATATCTGGATATAAACAAGTTGGGTTATTAGACTACAGCGAAGTTCCATTTATCGACACAATATAGACAGTGTGAGACAAACCATTTAGTTTATATATATATATATATATATATATATATATATATATATGTTTTCTTTTATTTAAGCGTCTACTCAATAAACAGAATTGCAGGGAATTGGGATGGAAATGTCAAACTTCAGGCCAATGTAGGAAAAATTCTCCCATTCAGCTGCATTGGAGAATTTTTCCTACTAGACTACATTGTCCTAAAGTTTGAAATTCCCATCTCAATTTGCTAAAATGCTTTCTTTATTGAGTAAACCCTCTATATATGTTTATTTACTGTGTCACACTATTGGTTGTTCTTTATTTTTTCTTTCATGTATAAGGACTCATTGTGTATAGGAGAGTGTGTACAGTGTACCCAGTACACAGAAGAGATACATTAAAAAAAAACTGTAGATTAGGGGAGAAACTTTTTTCCAAGAGGTTGTTTCGTGAGGGGAGGGACAGTAGAATCTTTGGCCTTAAGTTTGAACTTCCCGTCTCAATTAACTGAAATTCTCTCTTTATGGAGTATACCCTTTAGTCCTTTATCAAATTTAAGAACATACTCCAGGGGCGTCCAACATGAGCTCAGCAGAGGTAGCCGCACCTCAAACTGCTGGCCGCATGGGAAGGCACATCAGGGAACAAAGTTCCCTGCACATAGCTCCTCACAGTCTTGTGAGTATAACCCCTCCTCTCTGTGCGTGAGGTCAGCTCAATGAATTTTAAAACTCACATTGCTACAATTAGATATACTGTGAATTAGACAGAACAGACAAAATACTATCATCATAAAGTATTATTAAAAGCGTATTACATTTTAAACAAACCTAGAAATATAAGTGTGGAGACAGCCAATTAAAATATCTTGGTGGGAACCAGAGATAAAAAGTTCCAAAATCCCATTTAACATCTAATTTATTCAATGTATGCCATACACCATTATATTTACATGTATTACCCGTATTAATAAAATACCCTGTTTCCATTATATTTTGGGAGTCGATTTGATTTTTAATGTGAAAAAAGAAGAAAGAATGTGCACAGCGCTAAATATAAACAGAGTGGAAAAATAAAAAATATAAATAAATATAAATATAAAAACTAACCCGTATATGCTCCACACAAAAAAACCTTTAGGTATGAAAAGGGAAAAATATATGTCTCAAAACCGCAGGAGAGGGGGGGCAAGTCACTTACAAATAGTTAGCAGCTAGTCTTACAACTGCAATGGACTGCACCACTGCAAAAAAGAAGACTTTTTAACTTTGATTTTTAATGTGCTGCCACCTTAGTGTTTCCATTTCCTAGCAATAGGAAATTCCTAGCAATATGGCTAATTAAATATGCAGCACTACACCCTAATAGCTTTTCTTAATTCCTCCCATATCTTGGTATAATAAAGCTGTCTGAGTAGAATGATCGATCTTTTTGCCCATAACGACTGAAATTATTTAAAAAATCTTTAACCAGCATTCCTTGATATTATCACAACTCCACCAAATATGTAACCAAGTACCTCTCCAGTTTCTACATCTCCAGCATATGTTTTCAGCTAAGAGTGTTATCTTTCTTAATCTCTGAGGAATCAAGTGCCATCTGTTATCAACTTATTTAAAGAATACTTCCTGCAGATTCAAGACGTGTATGTTTCTTCTAAGCCGGGCCGCCATCAGAAATTTCAGGGCCCCCCTTCCATATCTCCCTCTAAACCCCCTACCCTCCCAAAGTCATTTTATCCAGGTCTTTGTATATCATGCCAGTGATTTTAATACATCCCAGGACATGCCCCATCACCTGTTTTGCACATCCAAGACTTAATATGCCACAGCTAGGGTTAGTTTATCGATTAATATGCCACTGATAATTTGCTCATTAATATGCCACTGATCATTTGTCCATTACTATGCCACTGATAATTTGCTCATTAATATGCCACTGATCATTTGTCCATTACTATGCCACTGATAATTTGCTCATTAATATGCCACTGATCATTTGTCCATTACTATGCCACTGATAATTTGCTCATTAATATGCCACTGATAATTTTTCCATTAACCCCTTAGTGACAGAGTGCTATGCTGCATTTGATGTGCCTTGAAGACCAGAATTCCATTATTTTTGTCATATGTTTACTAAACTGTCAATTTCTTTCTTTGTGTTCAGTCCACCCACACAAATTATATATAATTTTTTTAAAGGACAGATAGGGCTTTCATTTGATACTATTATTTTCATCATATGATATAATTTACTATTAAAAAATATATAAAATATGATGAGAATATGCCATAAAAACACTTTTTCTAACTTTGACCTGATTTTTTTTTAAACAATCACAAATGATAAAAAAAAGACCCCGTCTATATATTTCTAATATTTGTCCTGAGTTTAGAAATACCAATGTTTCCATGTTTGTCTATGTTTTATTTCAACTAATAGGGCAATAAACAATATTAGTGTTTTTTTTTGTTTTCTAACCATTTTCTTCTACATTGCTCTTTTTACCCCAACCCTAAATTTACTCCAACTCTAAATTTACCCCAACCCTAAATCTACCCCCAACCCTTAATCTAACCCTTGTACTCACCCGAACCCCCCCTGTAAACTCAATTATAAAACTAAATATAGGTTTAGCAGATCTAGGGTTAGCTTTTTCCATTTATTTATTTATTTTATTTACCGTATTTGCTCAAATATAAAAGCAAATGACCTCAAATCGAAGTCAGACTATAAGACAGGGATCCAGGTCCCACGCGGAGCTGCAGGGGATCTGGATCCCCCTCGCTAACAGCCGGTGGATGTCTGCGCTATGTGCACAAGGGGAGGGAGGGGGGAGAGAAAGAAAAGGGGGGGGGTAGAGAGAAAAGTTTGGGGGGATGGAGAGACAACGTGGGAGGGGGTGGGGAGAGAGACAACGCAGGGGGGGGGTAGAGGCAGCATGAAATAAAAACAAGAAATGCGTTTGTTTAATATCATAATTTTTATTAAATATTAAAAAGCAATTTACATGTGAATATATACAAGTTAAACTTTTTTCCTATAGGGTAGTCTTATATTCAGGCTTTTAGTTTTTTTTCTAAAGGAATTTCCAAAGTCTTATAATCAGGGTCATCTTATATTCGAGCAAATATGGTATTCCAGTGTTATTTGCCATTTAGTATGCCCCAGTAAATGTGCCCCAAAATATGCCAGTGTTAATTGCCATTTAGTATGTCCCAGTAAATTTGCAAATAATATGCCAGTGTTATGTCCCATTAATATGCCCCAGTAAATTTTCCAATAATATGCCAGTGTTATGTCCCATTAATATGCCCCAGACAATTTCCCCCCATCTCCCCAGCACTTACCTGTTTTCCCTGGTGGCTAGTGGCAGGCAGCATGGTCTCCTCAATGCTGCCTGTTCGGCTCCCCGGCGGTTGTGCAGAGAGGGCACGTGACCGGCGCGCGTCTGACGTCAGTGCGCTGGTCACGTGACCTCTCGGCACTTCCGTGTCACACTGCACGGGGAGCCGAACAGGCAGCATGGAGGTTTCTCTGTGCTGCCTGTTCGGCTCCCCGTGCAGCCTGCTGGCAGGCAGAGAAGGTGAGGGGGGATCTTCCGATCTCCTCTCACCTCCGTCTTTGCCAGTAAGTACGGTTTGTTTGTTTTTTAAAGCTGCCGCCCCCTAAAATTTGCCGCCCTAGGCATTCGCCTAGGATGCCTCACGGTAAATACAGCACTGATAGGGGTGTTGGGCAATTAAGGGTGTGTGTCCTGATGAAGACTCCACTTAGGAGCGCCTTTGTCTTCCATAAGGCATTTTTCTATTTTTGATATCTAAAGACCTGTGAGTGCCACTTTTTTCTTCTATATTTATTGTGGTCGCTTTTGCACCCTGACATTATACATTTACTTAGCAGTGCAACCTACCCTCTGCTAAATGTTATATTTATATATATATATATATATATTTATTTATTTATACACACACATCGAGAGAGCGTATTTCCCCCAACATATAAAACCCATTGAGACATATACATACTGCACAAGTGCAGTAGCACCATTATTACATAAACCCCTTTCTACAAACTGTTAAAGAATATTTTGATATGGATATATATATATACTTAGATAATTATTTTAGTTGCACAAATAATAAGGTTTATCTTTTTAATAAATTGTGGCAGTGCATTGGTAATTATTCTGAGGCATTATTTATATGCATTGTGGGTTGTGTTCTATTCCAATTGCTCTTTATTGATCTACTACAATCTATTCTATACTGTAGAAGAATTTCCTTAGGTGATGTATTTGCAGATGTTTCTCAGAATTGCTATTTCTTGTTGGTTTTGTATTCATGTTCAAAACACACAGTTTGGTTTTCCAAAGCAAACATGATGTTTGACAACTGGCTATGTGCTTCAGTAACATAATGCATGTGTGCCTGTTTTGCAGGTTGATCTGGTACGCACCTTTACATTCCGCAATTCCAAGCAAACATATACTGGAATCCCTATAATTGCAGCTAACATGGACACTGTGGGCACTTTTGAGATGGCCAAAGCAATGAGCAAGGTGAGTATTGGCACACAAAAAATAGACATTCAGGGCTAATTGATTGCCAGGCCAATGGCTTTCTGTAAGTTACACACATATCATCCATAGCTGCACTGTATACAATTAGGGTTGTCGGGGGACTGTGATAAAAAAAAAAAAAAGAACACTCAAAGAACTCAGACCTGGACTTGTTTGATCTAATCTGCTTTCCAGTCTTAACAATATTATGTGTACTTGTATTTAAGAGAGATGTTTTCACATTTATTTTTTATAACATGCCTGATGAAGAGACCTGACAAATCTTGAAAGCTTGCACTCTATGCCTCCTCAGCTAGCCAATAAAGGTATCGACCAGACTCTAAAAGTCTCCAAAAAAAAAAAACATGGCATCCTCCCATCAACTGTAATGCAAATGTCCAGTATTGTCTTCTCTCTTTTCTGGATTAGTCCAAGAATACTGAAGGTTCTACTCAATAAAGAGAGAATTGCAGGGAATTCAGATGGAAATTTCAAACTTTAGGCCACAAAGTCTCCAATGCAGCTGAATGGGAGAATTTTTCCAGCTCAGCTAATTTGGTGTTAAGTTTGAAATTCTCTACAATTTCATGCACTTCTGTCTTTATTGAGTAGACCCTTGGATTTCCAGGTCAAAACTCGACACCTAGCAACTAGCTATAAAATTCGTTATTTTCCTCCCTGGGATATTATTGCTGACCATGTTCTCTGTATGAGCCTCAGGGACAATGAGGACACTAGTAATGCTCCAATGTGTTGTTTTTTTTGTGTGTGTGTTTTTTTTTAGCAAACACTGTTCACTGCAATTCATAAACATTATTCACTGGAAGAATGGAAACATTTTGCTTCGACTTCTCCTGAATGCTTGGAGGTAATTGATTATAATTACGTACCTGTAATGTCTTGGATTTTTAGCATAGAATTTATATTTTGTGCCTGCCCATTAATAAGTGGCTGAATACTGGTTGCATTTTGTGTTAAGAACGGGCGCGAGGGAGCTATAGTTTAACATGTGATCAGTAAGACTTGCAGCATAATTGGATAAAGAGAATGAGAGGGTGGAGTCAGTATGAATGTCAAGTCAGCAAGGTAGAATGAATGGTTACACTACTGACTGTAAGGAAAGTGTCGGTAAAGATCCAGAAAGAGGTCAAGAAGAAAACTAAGAAGAGAAAGACAAGCCAATGAAGAAGCCTGGAGGAAAAAAGAGAAAGGTTAGTAATAAGACATACATGCTTAGTCCACCCCAGGTTCTTGAAAGAGTCATGACTGATAAGTCTGTTTGAAGGATGCAAGTAATGGATGGAGGGGGCAGGCAAGAGGGTAGAAGCAAAGGAGTAACCTTCACTGTAACTTGCAGAAGCAGACATTTTGTAGTGCTAGGAGGGATTGTTCTGTCAGCAAAAAGTAACTTATTTTTAATTAAAAAGATTGCATCAAGTATAGATTTTTTTAATAGAAGTTCTTTAATAAAAGATTACAAATTAAATAACATATTGAACCCTCCTTGCTCCATATAGCACTATCAAAGGGCTGACATGTTGTTTAGAATCTTTGGTCAGATCTTCATTCCCTTTGGTTTAGCTGAAGAAGGATCTGACCCAAGATTCTAAACAACATATCTGCTCCCTGTTAGAACTTTTTGGAGCAAAGTGGGTTCAATAAGGTACTTTATTTGCATTCTTTTATTAAAGAATGTCTGTATAAACCATCTACATTTGATGCAATCTTCGATTAAACAAAAGTATTTTTTTTTATACAGTTTTCCTTTAAACAGTACAGTGTGTAGGTGTACAAGTGTGTACTATTATTTAATTAAAACTGACATGTGTTTCTTCAAATTACTTTAGCACGTGGCCGCTAGTTCTGGGAGTGGGCAAGTGGACTTTGAAAAGCTCAGCAACATTTTGGAAGCAATTCCCCTCATCAAATACATTTGTTTGGATGTAGCTAATGGATACTCGGAGCACTTTGTAGAATTTGTAAAAACAGTTCACGGCAAGTTTCCAAACCACACTATAATGGTAAGCAAACTGATTGTAGATACGCAGTATCATTGCACACTTATGAATTGGTAGCTAATGCAGTCTAACTACTAGTTTATGTAACTGCAAAATAATACTTACTTTTACAGCAACATTTTTTTTCATAATAACATTTTGTTTCTTTTACAGCTTGTTACTCAATTTAGACTCCATTAGCACTACTAAATTAACCCCTTTTAAGTGACAAGACCTTTTGACCTTGACTTTCCTTTGGTGACAATGGCTGTTTTTACATTTCTGGGCTATTTGTGTTTGCCTGTAATTTTCTTCTTTCTCACATACTGTACCCACACCAATTATTTGTTGTTTTTATCATCATAAGAAGGGCTTTCATTAGATACAATTTTGTTCATCATATCTTATAATTTACTACAAAACAAAATCTCAAAATATGATGAAAAAATGTTAAAAAAACTTTGACCTAAAAAATTATTTACACAAATACAATCATTAAGAAACACTAAATAGATGCTTGTTTCCATGTTTTTCTGCAGTTTTTTGTGAGTTATAGAACAAAAAACAAAAATAGTGTTTTTTTCCTACATTGACCTTTTGACCCCAACCCAAACCCTAAATTTAACCCTAACCCTAAATGTAACCCCAACTCTAACCCTTAATATATTTTAATTTCAATTTAATTGTAAACCTATCCCTTATGCTAACCCTAATTTAATTGTAACCCTAATAACTATTCTAACCCTAACCCTAGATTTTTAGCTAATTAAGGTTTTTTTTCCATTGCAATGTTGCCTCTAGGGACAGTCAAGCAACAGATTCAGAGCGTCGGAAGTGAATTATTTTCACTTCTGAAGTTCTAACCACAAGAGGGCACAGCCATATTGCAGGAGAAAGAACACGTGTTCCACCACAGGACAAGTCAGGCAGGTCCATTGTCGGCAACGTCCTTTGTCGCGAAGGGGTTAAACTTCACAACCACTTTTATTTTGTATGTATCATTTGCCTGAATGAAATACTGGCAAATTGAATGGCAAAATACTGGCATGTTAAATGGCAAAATACTGGAATACTGAATGGCAAAAAAATGGCATATATTATATGGCAAAATAATGGCATATTGAATGGCAAAATACTGGAATATTGAATGGCAAAATACTGGCATATTAAATGGCAAAATACTAGCATATATTAAATGGCAAAATAATACTGGCATATTATTGGGCAAATTGGCTGTGGCATATTAATGGCAAAATAATACTGGCATATTATTGGGCTAATTGGCTGTGGCATATTAAATGGCAAAATAATACTGGCATATTATTAGGCAAATTGTCTCTGGCTTGTTAATGGCAAAATAATACTGACATATTATTGGGCAAATTGTCTGTGGCATATTAAATGGCAAAATAATACTGACATATTATTGGGCAAATTGTCTGTGGCTTATTAATGGCAAAATAATACTGGCATATTATTGGGGAAATTGTCTGTGGCTTATTAATGGCAAAATAATACTGGCATATTATTGGGAAAATTGTCTGTGTGTTAATAATGGCAAAATAATACTGGCATATTATTGGGGAAATTGGCTGTGGCTTATTAATGGCAAAATAATACTGGCATATTATTGGGGAAATTGTGGCTTATTAATGGCAAAATAATACTGGCATATTATTGGGCCAATTGGCTGTGGCATATTTAAGGGGAAACTAACACTGGCATATTAAATGGGAAAATTGGTTTATTTTAATTGGCAATGTGATGCTGTGGCATGCTCAGCAAGTGCTGTGGGTACTGTATGGTGCTGTGTTAAGTCCTTTAGGTGCAATGTGGGTACAGAGGAAGGGAATAAAAACAAGGAATGCAATTTTTAAATAACATTTTTATTACATATGAAAATAGTTGAATATAACATAAAAAAGTTCAAATAAGTATAAATGCAACTAGTTATAGAGAGAGAGAGATTAAAATCGAGAGAGATATCTGTGTGTATGGATATTTATCATGTTAGACAGAGGTGGCTCTAGACTTTGTGAGGCCTTAGGCGAAAGTCGAACATGAGGCCCTCACGGACACACATTATTAAATAAAATATGTGCAAGTGATAATAAAAATGAACTGTAGAAATAGCATATTTCAAGATCAGACTCAAATCCCAGCTTCTAGAAATGAACAGCTCCTAGAATTTTATTTGTCTCATAATTATTCTACAAACATCTATAAACATTTGGTATAGATAAAATTGTGTGCGGCTGACTAACTCACATTGTTATTGCTGTGTCCTAAATGTGAACACTATCACACAGTCATTCATAAACACACTCAGTGAGCACACACTGACTCACAATCACACTCAGCCAGCACACACTCACAGATACACTCACAGATACACTCAGCCAGCACACACTGACTCACAGACACACTCAGAAAGCACACAATCACACACTAACAGAAACACTCAGCCAGAAGAAAAGGTGCTCAATGTTGAAAGTGGTCTCACAGACCACGTTGTGCTAGAGGATTGGCACTTTGTTCTTCCTCACAGCACCGTATGCACTGTGATTTAGCGATTCAATATGCCAGAATTTTGCCACTCAATATGCCAGGATTTAGCCATTTAATATGCCAGGATTTTGCCCTTCAATATGCCAGGATTTTGCCACTCTATGCCAGGATTGTGCCCCACAATATGCCAGGGTTTTGCCCCACAATATACCAGGATTTTGCCACTCTATGCCAGGATTGTGCCCCTCAATTTGCCAGGATTTTGCCACTCTATTCCAGGATTTTGCCCCTCAATATGCAAGAATTTTGCCCCTCAATATGGCAGGATTTTGCCACTCTATGCCAGGATTTTGCCCCTTAATATGCCAGGATTTTGCCCCTCATTATGCCAGAATTTTGCCCCTCATTATGCCAGAATTTTGCCCCTCACAATGCCAGAATTTTGCCTCGTTATTTGCAACATATCATCAGCTGTGTCTGCATATAGACCTTCCAGTTTGTTTATTTGCCCAGCTGAGGTTCGTATGCTCTAAGTTGCCTAAATTGATATGTTCATGGCCCAGCATTAATTCTAAAGGTCGGCATTACCATGTGCATGAACATATTTTACTATCGGCTGTATGAAACCCATAACACATCTTTCATTTTCTTCGTTTATATATAGATTTACATATTTAACTGAATATAAAAATGAACTCATTTCTTCCCAGGCAGGCAATGTCGTGACAGGAGAAATGGTAGAAGAATTAATTCTTTCTGGAGCAGACATTATAAAAGTTGGAATCGGACCAGGCAAGTTAAAGCTCAAATTATCAATCATTTATTTCCCTTGCTGCTTCTGTGAACCCAACACGTAATTCATATCTCATCACATATTAATTTATTTAGATTGTTTCCAGAGCACATATCCCTGTACATCTATTGCACTAATAATAGCAGTGATATTGATATTCCTCATTTTACTTCCATACATATCTGTGTTTCCCTTGATACTCCAGTATATACACACAATTTATAATATCGTCCTTTGCTTTTGTTTGACTTGCACAAGATTTGTCTGCTCCGCAACGGTTCTTCTTCCACCTAATTACTTATAATGCCAGTCAGCAGCTGCAAGGGCCAATAAGATATTGGCATGTATAAAACGAGATATAGATTCACGGGAGGAGGACATCATCTTGCCTCTTTACAAATCAATGGTAAGACCTCACCTTGAATATGCAGTACAATTCTGGGCACCAGTCCTTAAAAAGGATATTAAGGAACTAGAAAAAGTGCAAAGGAGAGCTACAAAATTAATAAGGGGATTGGAGGATCTTAGTTATGAAGAGAGACTTAAAAAATTGCATTTATTTACTTTAGAAAAAAGGCGTCTTAGAGGGGATATGATAACATTATATAAATATGTGCAGGGCCAATATAAGGAGCTCTCCAGGGACCTGTTCATTAATAGAAATGTACAAAGAACAAGAGGTCACCCCCTGAGACTGGAAGAGCAAAGATTTCATAGGCAGCAAAGGAAGGGATTCTTTACGGTAAGGACAATAAAATTATGGAACTCACTGCCAAGAGAGGTAGTGCTATCAACCACAATAGATGCATTTAAAAATGGTCTGGATGTTTTTTTTAGAAAAGCAGAACATACAGGGGTATTAATAATAGAATGAGCATTAATAATAGAGCTTTTTGATCCAAGGAGAAATCTGATTGCCATTTTGGAGTCAAGAAGGAATTTTTTTCCCCCTAGGAGGCAACATTCGAAAAAGCTTCCTTAGGGTTTTTTTTGCCTTCTTTTGGATCAAATCGCTGAAATGATAGGTAGAAGGGTTGAACTTGATGGACTTGTGTCTTTTTTCAACCTAAATTACTATGTTACTATGTTACTTTCATATTTAATCTTTCCCCCCAAATCCACATTTTTATATTTCTTGTTTCTCTCTGCTATGCTACTTGCAGTATCATTCTGTTTAAATAAATCTCATATCTTAACTTCTTTCTTTTCTTGCTTTTCTATACACTCCATGCACCTTGATCCTTAGTTTCTTTAATTGATCCTCAATTTCTAACTAGTTGAATATCTATCCCAGATCCTTTTTCCATTTTTCACTAAATGTGATATATTCTATCATTCCTCCACAACCTGCTCAAGCACTATTAGTGGAAAAGGCATTACCATAAAAATAAACTTCTCCTACATAGGAGCATAACCAAATAACACTGCAGATAAATATTTTCATGAATCTGTTATACTGAGTCATCTCCTCCCATGTTAATCCACATATTTTAGTTGAGGAGAGCAAGTTTGAGGTTGTGTGCTAATAAATAAGCGTTTTAGTTATTTCTTGGCCCCAAGAATAACAACTTCATTACACCATTGTACACATAACAACAATTTCATATTGATAATATGCATTAATTGGTGTATGTAGTAGACATGTCAACCCTTCCTAGCATTAAAAAATGCACACAGTGTGAATAGGTGTCCATCTGACTTATTGTGCTTTTGAACTTCATTTTTAAATTTGACAAATGCCTGTGTTTTAATATCAAGAATTTTATCATAATATTGTGCTTTCTTCTGAATTAAACTTTATTATGTAATTGTTTGAAGCACTTTATTGTAGTGTATTATTCAAAGTACCATTATGACATAACCAAGGGTGAAATAAACTAATTCAAAGGGGGCTTTTCACAAAAAGGTGAGTTGTGATGAGATGAGCATTTCATCTCACCAATTTAGCTATTTAATGTGCAAGGACAAACCTGGTGAATTTGCTTAGTAGGGAAAACTCACTAAGCTTCTCACTACCCAATATGTGGCTCAATCAGTTAGATGAAATGTTGATCTCATAGCAACCATAACTCCCTATTTAGTGAAAGGCCCCCTTTGCGTTTTAGGACTATAAGAAGCTATAGAATATGTACATATTACAGCAGGGCAGTGTTATTTGTAGAAATGTATTACACAAATTATGCTTAGATGCATAAGATAGGATCTAAATATGGATTCTCAAACATGATACATTCTGGCGTTCAGGCAGTGTCATAGCCTGGTGTGAAAGCTTGATAACCAGATGCATGATAAATTCATGTTCAAGTCACACTCTGCACCACTGGTTGAGCCATAAGCCCTGAGTGGCCCCAAACATGTTTCACAGTACAAGGTACAATGTCTTGGGCAAGGAGATAAGGGCACAGGTGGCAGATCTCAAGTACTTGGAAAGTCCAGATTACTTAATTGCAATCTAAAAACACAAGTTGAAATATACAAAAACACCCAGAATATCCTATGTAAGTTCTCCAAGGACTCCTCTAATCCTCACACTATACAAAACATAAAATAAGCAACACCCATATGTTTACATACAAAATCTAAAACCAAGAAAGCCTTTGTAAGACAAAAACACCCTCCCAGAGCTCTGAGGCGGAGGCGTGCGAGGCAAGAAGAGGAAGATTAGAAGGGGTCTGACCTATCACCTCTTCCTCTCTGCGTGCCTCTGTCAGAACTTGCTCTGATTAAGGTGCGTGGGGCAGTAAGAGGAGGAGTAGGAGGTGTCTTGTGTGCAGTGCCCTTCTGTTAGTGCCACCTGGGTGCAGTGCACCCCCTAACAATGCCTTGGTGCAGCACCCCGGGAAGTGCCCACTTTGCCTAATGGTTAAGGCAATTTTTGAGAATGTTGTATTATATTTTTTTACTTTAATACATCCAAATACACAAAAAAAAACCACACTGGCTAGTATATATAAAACATGTAATGTTTTATATATTTACTTTAAATCTACTGTAAATGTAATTAGAGCTTAAATTGGCGATGGTGTCCCTTAAAAAAATCTACACTATATAGCTTTTAAATGCACAATTCATGTCCATAACTCCCAAAATAGTGTTCATTAAAACTGGCCCTTCTCAATATATATCCCCTGTTTCTCAGACTGCCAGCTGGTACATTTTGTTAATACCAACTGGCTGCATTGTCTCCTGTGTATATTAAAATAGCTGCTTTGTGTATAAATCACATGCCATTACTAAACAAACAGGAGATGTTTAATAGAACGTGGTCACTATTAGTTGAGCTATGGAGTTAACATTTTGTCTTATGCCAGTCAGCTAATGGAGACAAGGTTCAGGATAAAAATCTCCAGGTCTGTAAACACACAGTTAATATGAATTGACCATGCTGAAACCTATAATAATGTGGTAGTTCTGGGTCCTACAAAACACCAGGACCTGTGTATATCAAGGGAAGATATCCACGTGAATTTGTGTATTCATGAATCCCACTGTAAATGTTTATTTACTTCCTTCCACAGGATCTGTTTGTACAACAAGGATCAAAACAGGTGTTGGATACCCTCAGCTGAGTGCAGTGATTGAATGTGCTGACTCTGCCCATGGGTTAAAAGGACACATCATTTCCGTAAGTAGAGATGTGTTTACAGTGCTCACCTCAAATAAACTACACACAGAGGAATGATTCAGTATGTTATTCAGTATGTTTATTTTAAGCTACAGTACTTACTGTTCTATCTTCTGTCTCTTCTCCTTGTTGACAAATCAGTCAAATACTGACTTAAGCCATGGGTGATTTTGGTGGGGCATCACCTCCTCCCCCCAGGAATGATCACTTTTGTTTCCTGGTGTCTCTTGGATTTGCTGGGTTTCTTGTTTTGTATGTTCTACTCAGAGATACAGGTGTCATTTCCTGTTATCCCGCACTTTAACCAGCACCTTGTTGCCAATTGTGGGACCCTGCACACCTGAGCCTGTTGTGCAAGAGAGCTGGTCTCTCTTGCAGTATTGTTAAGGGAGTCCAAATAAATCTTCTTTATATTGAGACATTGAATACACTCCTCTCTATTGTATGTATATATTTTCTCCATCTTGCTATTGTCTCTGCTTTGTAGGAGCTTTGTAGGAGCTTAGAATAATATGTGAGTGTATCACAAATCTCCAAAGCAACAAAACAAATCACATTGTGTGTTTAAAATGCACCACCACTGTAACCCAAGATGCCCATATTAACCCCTTTGCTACAATGGATGTACCAGGCACTTGACACAAAACCTGTCAGTTACAGAGGACATACCTGGTACATCCTGCAGTGAAACCTTCAGATGCAGCGACCGATTGCTGCCTTTGCTTTGCTGCCCAGGGCACTGCGATATCTCATATGATGCTGCCCTCTATATGTTAAGAGCGACTGAAGTGATCAAAAGGTAAGATAAAATGGTTAGAAAAAAAAAAAAAAACAACTTTTGGTTATTGCCATATCACTTGCAAAAACAACAAATAAACATATAAACACAATGTATTTCTAAACTCATGGCAAAATATATAACCTATTTAGATTGGATCTTTTTTACCATTTGAAATTGTGCAAAAGATTTTACAGATCAAATTTAGAAAAAGTGTTTTTATTTTTTAAATCATCATATGTTATGATTTTTTATAGTAATTCATATGTTATAATGAACGTAATCATATCTTAAGAAAGCCCTTTTTATGGTGATAAAAACGGTATATAATATGTGTGGGTACATTAAATGAGAAAGAGGAAACTTACAGCAATACACGAACATTGCAGAAAAGTGGTTAAAGTAATCTCTTTAACATGAATAGTTTGAACATGCCAGTTAAAAACCCATTGTAAACACTTTGATAATCCACCTTTTTCTTAATTCTGAGGCATGGCTATTTTCCTACATAAAAAAAACTAACATATAGTATACACTCCACTGCCCTGGATCCCAAAGGTTATACTAGATATCTTTGTACTCACAACAATATACAACGCTCAGCCATAACATTATGACCACTGAAGGGTAAAGTGAATAACACTGATAATCTCGTTATCATGGCACCTGTGAGCGGGTGGTATATATTAGGTAGAAAATGAACACAAGTTGATGTGTTAGAAGCGTGAGGAT
This sequence comes from Pelodytes ibericus, assembly GCA_036172795.1. Classification (NCBI taxonomy): domain Eukaryota; kingdom Metazoa; phylum Chordata; class Amphibia; order Anura; family Pelodytidae; genus Pelodytes; species Pelodytes ibericus. The sequence continues at coordinate 95,560,474 of CM069859.1, read as the reverse complement.
CAGAGCAACTTTGACATGGTCCAAATTTTAATAACGACTGGGTCAGAGCATCTCCAAAACTGCAGTTCTTGTGTGTTCCTGGTCTGCACTGGTCAGTACCAAAGTGGTCCAAGGAAGGAAAAGAATGCGGAGAGCGAATACTGGCCAGCTTGGTCCGATCCAACAGACGAGCTACTGTAGGGGAGAGCACCAGGGATAAATCGAGGGAGGAGGGGGAGAGGGAGGAGGGGGGATAGAACAAGTGAGGGGAGAAAACAGATGGGGTGGAATGGGGGAGAACAGAGCAGGGGGAGAAAACAGAAATAGGGGGGAGAACAGAGGAAGAAAGGGAGAGAATGGAGATGGGGTAGGAGGGGGTAGAGAACAGAGATGGGGGTAGGAGGGAGAGAGAACAGAAATGGGGGAGAGAACGGAAGAAGAGGGGGAGAGAACAGAGATGAGGGTAGGAGAAGGAGAGGACAGAGATGGGGTAGGAGGGGAAGATAACAGATTAGGAGGGGGTGAGAACAGATGGGAAGGAGAGAACAGATGAGGGGGGAGAAATCAGATGAGAGGAGGAGGAGAACTGAGATGGGGGAGAGAGAAAGAGATATGGGGAGGGAAAGATAGATATGAGATATGGGGTTAGGAACAGAGATATGGCTAGAGGGAGGATAGATAAGGGATATGGGGAGAGGGAGAGTCATGGGATTGTAGTGGCGAGGGGGGGCACCTAAATGCACTTTCGCCTGTGTAGAAAAAAATCCTTCCACCGGCCCTGTCCAGGGTTTGTGGCTCTTTTCTCTTCAGCCTCTAGTGGCCATGTAGTGCTTCTATTCTCCTCCTGTTATGTCAGCTGCCTTGTTAACCTGCAGCCCAACCCTATTTACCCCGGCAGCTAATTGCAAACAGGACCTTTGCATTGCTTTTGTTATAGCCTGTATTGTACCGCTGTGCTTTGTACTGTTCCTGATCTTGGTTCATGATTTCCTGATGCTGATTTTTGCCTGCCTTTGACCTTGCCTGTTTATTTGCATGCTTTTACCATTTGCCTTTCTCTGATCCTGACAGTTTGCTGCCAGCCTCGACCTTCTGCCTGTCTAACTACACTTTTGCCTTGCCCTTCTGCTGTGTCGTCTTTGGTTCTTTTGTTATTTTTGTATACTTGTCTCCTGCTGTTTTTGCTGTGGTTCCATCCTTTCTCAGCTACCAGTCTAGTCTCAGTTCAGTCTCAGTCCGGTCTCAGCTACCAGCCCCGTCTTAGTCCGGTCTCAGCCACCAGTCCTGTCTCAGTCTGGTTTCAGCTACCAGTCTGGTCTCAGCTCCAGTTCTCTCAGCTATCAGTCCTTTCTCAGTCCAGTCACAGCTACCAGTCCATTCTCAGCTACCCATCCAGTCTTAGTCCGGTCACAGTTATGCATCCTGGAGTGCAAACAGATCCCATATTATGCCCTGCAACAAAGCTCCTCCCTGGTCTGCTATGCCAGGTTGGGACAGGTCGCCTGGTCTGATATATCACTTTTTTTTGTACATCACATGGATGACTGGGTGCGTTTGCATTGCTTACACATAGCACCCGGATGCACAATGGGAAGAAGGCAAGGCAGAGGCAGTGTGATATTTTGGGCAATGTTCTGAAGGGAAGATTTGGGTCCTGCGATTCCTTTCGATGCTACCTTGACATGTGCCACCTACCTAAGTATTGTTGCAGACAATGTACACCTGTTCCTGGAAACGGTATTCCCTGATGGCACTGGCCTCTTTCAGCAGGATAATGCACCCTGCCACAAAGCAACAATGGTTCAGGAATGGTTTGAGGAACACAACGAGTTCAAGGTGTTAACTTGGCCTTCAAATTCCTCAGATCTAAATAAAATATAGCATCTGTGGGATGTGCTGGACAAACAAGTCCAAACCATGTAGGCCCCACCTCACAACTTACAGGCCTTAAAGGATCTGCTGCTAACATCTTGGTGCCAGATACCACACCTTCAGAGGTCCATTCCTCAACGTGTCAGGGCTGTTTTGGCGGCAAAAGGAGACCTAAACATTACATTACATTAACATTTATTTATATAGCGCCAAAAATTTACGTAGCGCTGGGTACAGCGCATAGAAGGGAACTACATACTAAATTAGACAAACTAGAACAGACTGGTCCAGCTATGTGGGATTAGCTAGAGGTAAACTGACAGGTTTTCTAGTGGGTTGGGTAATAAGCTTCCTTTAAGAAATTAGTTTTGAGGGACTTTTTAAAGTTTGAAAAGGAGGGAGAGAGCTGGATGCTCTGTGAAAGGGAGTTCCAGAGAGAGAGGCCAGCTAGGGCGAAGTCTTGGAGGCGCAAGTGGGAAGAGGTGATGAGGTTAGAGGAGAGCTTTAGTCCCATCGGTCATGCAGGGAAGTATCGATTCACGAGCGAGGCAATGAACGGAGGGGCTGAGGAGTGGAGGGCTTTGTAGGTTAAAGACAACATTTTAAATTGTATCCTTGAGCAGACGGGGAGCCAGTGGAGGGCCGCCGAATCAGACTGACAAGCAAGAAAGATGAGTCTGGCAGCTGTGTTTTGGATAGATTGCAGGGGAGAAAGAGGAGCCAGAAGTAGTTCAGTAGTCAAGGTGAGAGATCACAAGTGAGTGCAGATTTTGGCAGTCTCTGAGCTGGGAAACGGCCGAATGCGTTCAATGTTCCTTAGGTGCAGATTACAGGATTTGGCTAAAGACTGAATATGGGGAACAAAGGAGAGAACAGAGTCAAATGTCCCCCCAAGACATTGGACATGGTCAGCTGGTACGATTGTAGCATTTTTCGAGAGCATTGTGACGCCAACTGTAGGGACGGAGTTTGAGGGAGGAAAGATGATCTACTCTGTTTTGGAAAGATTAAGTTTTAGGTAGCAGTCTGACATCCAAGCGGTGATGGCCCAGAGACAATCAACTACACATGACACGACAGAGGGAGTGAGGTCAGGGGAGGAGAGGTAGATCTGAATATCATCTGCATATATGTGGTATCGGAAGCTAAACGAGTGGAGCGAAAACAATAGCCAGCCAAGGACTGATCCTTGCGGAACGCCAACAGAGATGATATTGAAACCAGATTGCACTTATGGGACTTGTCTCAGCACCCATGGCTTTCTCCACCACCCAGTGTCATGGTTATTCTGGGTTTGTGGCTGTTTCGTCTTCAGCCTCTAGTGGTCACTATTCTTGGGTGCCTATTCTGCTCCTGTTGTCAGCTGCCTCGTTATCCTCAGCCCTTCTCTATTTAAACCTGTCGCTTATGGCAATCAGTGCCTTTGCATTGCTTTGGTTGCAGCCTGTGATAGTGCCTTGTACTAGCATTCCTGTATTCTATTTCTGATTATCTGTTGCCGACTCCTGCTAGTTCTGCCCTCTTTGATTGCAGCCTGTCCTGACTTGTTTTTGCCTGTCCTTACTACGTCTGTTTGCTGCCAGCCCCGTTCTCTGCCTGTTTGATTATTCTCCTGTTTTAGCGCTCGGTACCTTCACCTTGATCCTGTACACCTTATCCAGTTTTCTGTTTGTTGGTTTTAGCTTCAGTACCCTTGTAATGGTTCAGAATGCAAAAGTCCTGGGGGAAAGAAACCTGTGGCTCAACCATAGGGTGGATTTCCTTCAGGCAGAATAATTCTGTTCTGTTACCTGGGTCCGTTGCAAAAGACCTGTACCTATTCTGCGCAGAGGTTCCAACTTCGTACCAGATTATTACAGGCCCGTGTCCTGCTCTGAGAGCTGCCAGTCCAGTCTCTGCATCCTATTCTCAGTTGCCTGTCCTGTCTCAGCTGCCAGTCTCCACTCAGTGCTGTATTTACCGCGAGGCATCCTAGGCAGATGCCTAAGGCGGCAAATTTTGGTGGGCGGCAGCGCCCCCCCAACACTGAGAAAAAGAAAAAAAAGCCGCCCCTTTAAAAAAAAAAACGGGCTTGCTGGCAAAGACGGAGGTGAGAGGAGATCAGAAGATCCCCCCTTACCATCGCTCTGCCAGCGGGCTGCACGGGGAGCCGAACAGGCAGCACAAAGAAATCTCCGTGCTGCCTGTTCGGCTCCCCGTGCAGTGTGACACAGAAGTGCCGACAGGTCACGTGACCGGCGCACTGACGTCATACGCACGCCGGGTCACATGACCTGTCGGCACAACCGCCGGGGAGCCGCACCATGCTGCCTGCCACTAGCCACTAGGGAAAAAGGTAAGTGCTGGGGGGATGCATTGGGAATTGGCTGGGGCATATTAATGGCATTAACACTGGCATATTATTGGGCAAATTTACTGGGGCATATTAATACCAGATAACACTGGCATATTATTGGGCAAATTGGCTGGGGCATATTAAATGGCAAATAACACTGGCAAATTATTGGGCAAATTGGCTGGGGCATACTAAATGGCAAATAACACTGGCATATTATTGGGCAAATTAGCAGGGGCATATTAAATGGCAAATAATACTGGCATATTAGTGAGCAAATTGGCTGGGGCATATTAATGTCAAATAACACTGGCATATTATTGGGCAAATTGGCTGTGACTTATTAATGGCAAATAATACTGGCATATTATTGGGCAAATTGGCTGGGGCATATTAATGGCAAATGATACTGGCATATTGGGCAAATTGGTTGGGGAATATTAATAGAAAATAATATTGGCAATGTGTATGTAATGGGGTGATGGAGGCATGTAAATGGGGTGATGGGGCATGTCCTTGGTGTGCAACGTGGGTTATGGGTCATGTCGTGGGTGTGCATCTTGGGTAGGGGGGGGGGGTGCCCACATTTTGTCTGCCTAGGGCAGCACAAAACCAAGATACACCACTATCTCCACTACCAGTCCTGTCACTGTCAGTGAATTCCATCCAGTTCATAGTTATGCTTCGTGGGGTGCAGACAGACCCCCCACCCTGGGGAAGGGACACTTCATCGCGGCTGCTTCCGCGCAGCCGCTTCACCGCCGACTCTACAGCACAAGACAGATCGTCGCTGGAGATTTCATCGCGTGACATTTCATCGCTAAAGGTAAGTATTTTACCGATTTTAGTTGGTTTAGAATTAGGGTTTAGGGGGTTAGAATTAGGTTTAGTGTTAGGGGTTAATTTTACTATTACGGGTCGGGGGTTAGTATTAGGGTTAGTATTAGGGTTTAGGGGGTTAATTTTAGTATTAGGGGTCGGGGTTAGTATTAGGGTTAGTATTAGGGTTTAGGGGGTTAATTTTAGTATTAGGGGTTGGGGTTAGTATTAGGGTTTAGGGGGTTAACTTTAGTATTAGGGGTTGGGGGTTAGTATTAGGGTTAGTATTAGGGTTAGTATTGGGGTTTAGGGGGTTTAACTTTAGTATTAGGGGTTAGTATTAGGGGTCGGGGTTAGTATTAGGGGTCGGGGGTTAGTATTAGGGTTTAGGGGGTTAATTTTAGTATTGGGGTTCATTTTAGTGTTAGTATTGGGGTTTAGTGTTTAGTGTTACTATTGGGGGAAATCATTTATTAGGGGGGGTTATTTTCGTTTTAATTTTAGATTTGTAAGAGCTGACAGTTCAGCGCTGAACTGTCAGCTCTTACATAGCTGCAGCCGCGGTGAAACGGCCGCGTTATACTTCATTGCTGACAGTTCAGCGTTCTAACTGCCGCGCTGAACTGTCAGCGATGAAAATGCGGCGAAGAAGTGTCCTAGACCCCCCCACCCTGTCCTGCAACGAGATTCCTCCCTGGTCTGTTATCCCAGGTTGTGACACCCAGATTGCACCCAGAATATGCACCACTACCCGGTTGCCCCTGCACCCATGCCTTACCCCAGCAAGGCCTTTCCCCAGCACCATATTGCATTCACAACACTTACCCACTCACCTAGATTGGACTTACCACCAGCACGCAGATTTCACTCACAGGACTTGATTTTAAGGAATAAATGTGGCACACCATTTGCTTGTAGAAAGAATTGTGCAAATTTATTTGAACCAAAATAGTGACACCAGGCAGGTGACAAGTAATATCACAAAATTTAACGTGTTTCACGCTCCTAAAAGCGCTTACCCACAGGACTTACCCCAGCATGCAGAACTTACCCCAGCACCCACATTGCACTTAAGGACTTACAACAGCACACACACTGACCTCCAGGACTCCCCCCAACACCCACATTGCATCCAGGACTCACCCTCAGCACCAGTTCTCACGTTGTGCTCCCGCACATCTGTGGAGTCATGTGATCCCGACACTGACGTGCGGGGAGCAAGGCAGCCTCGGAGGATGTCTGTGTGCCTGGTCAGTGCATGGATATTGCTCCCTGTGCTCCAAAGAGGGCTGGTGAGAGGAGATCTTCTAATTTAGCTTCTAATTTCCAGTTATATAGTTGTATAATATTTGAATGTCTGTTGTTGTTTTGTTTTGATACTTTTTAACAAATTATGAGATTTGACGTCTAAATTGATATAACAATTATTTTATAGTAATTTTGGCTGTGCTGAGATGAACAAAGAATGTAAAAAATATCTGTGGTGTCACTCTTTTATATAATGTGAAATGCTTAATGAATGCAGAGAAAACTTTCCCAGTAAAAGCATTTCAACAGCTCATGGCCTGAGTAGGCTAATGTATTTTTTAAAATTAATTGTTTTCATGCAGTAGAAAACCTATAATTATATTAGTAAGAATGCATTTAATGCATTGCACACTCCATAACATAAACTGGATGAGTGCATTACATTTCTAAATTTGTCCAGTAGGTGGTAACCTACACCTGCAATACATGTTAAAGTGACTGATAAACATAATCAACCATCTATCTGCAATGTCATTAAGATCACATGAAAAGGCCCAATGACACGCCTCTAGCGTGATCCTTATCAGTACGTCACACCTCCTGCTGTGCAAATGCATATTATTTTGTCCATATTTTACCAGTAAGCGTTTACTTTGATTTATTCTCTTTTGCTGACTGTTGGTAGCTCTGTATTCTTCTTGCAATTGCAATTCCTGGTTCAATAATAGATAGTTCATAAAGAATGTTGAAGGTTAAAAGGCGGGTGAGGGGGAGGTTTCATTGTATTGCTTGTTTGCTTGTGTAAATTATGTCTCTTTCTTTTTAATTTAAGGACGGTGGTTGCAGTTGTCCAGGAGATGTCGCCAAAGCATTCGGTAAGTTGTGTGACAGGTTCACTCAGTGACTAATAAAGTAGCTCGCAGATGTAGCTTACCAAATGAATGACAGCATTTGTCTATACTGACTTTTGGAAATGCAAGATTTTGTTTTATATTCATTTTCATTAAAGGGACACTACCACTTAGATAAGATGTAACTAGATAACTGGTTGTTTAAAACAAACACATATATCCTTATGTAAAGGGAGTTATGGGGACATAATTATATCCAACAAGATGCACTTTAAAGTAAACCCCGCTACCACCTAAATAGAAATTGAAACCCCATTATCATTGGGGCCGAATCTTTCCGCTGTTATGTCTGTGTATGTTAGTCTAACATGTATTGTGTATGTTTTGTATTTTCTAATTTTCCAATAAAAAAACAAAAAACAAAAAACAAACAAACACATATAACACTGTTTTTTTGTTTTTTTATTATTTGATTGAATTAATTGCATATAAAAGGAAAAATAAAATTGGGTGTTTATCTCCTAGCTCCATTTTGTGAATATTTCCCATGATGCAACATCGTCCCAAAATTTCCAGCCAGTCTTACTTTACAACTGTGGCCAAATCCTTCATGATGATGTCATAAGATACACGCCTGCTCTCTTACTGGTTCCAGTGTATAATAGTGGGCAGGACTAGGTCGCTGTGTACAACTTTTTTTTACCTGTCTTCCAGCACAAAGAGAGGAGATTGACCTGATCAAACAAACAGGATTATAACTCCACCCCCTTGTGATGTAATAGTTACATTATCCTCTCTTTCAATGCAAGTCTATGGTCAGAATTCTGACTTATAGACTGCATACTGTGTCCCCAGCCCCAAAGTGATATACTAGTGCTATAAAGTCACAGGGGGGTGAGACCCAAAACACTATATTTCACAAAATGGTGCATAGTTGCCGGATTTGCTGGGACAGTCCCGTGAAAACCAAGATTGTCCTGGGGAATTCTCATCTCCGGGCAGGGCCGTCTTTAATAGTGATTGGACCCTGGGCAAGCATTTGCTTGGGCCCCCTGGACCCTGCCCCTTCCCCTGCATGCAATCCCGCCATCCATCGCAATGTTACCCCCCCCCCCCCCACACACATATGCCATAATTGTTGTGCCATTCAGATGCCAGTAATATTGTAACTTTCGGATGCCAGTAATATTGTTTTTTTTTTATATTAATTCTTTCCTTTATTTTCACTTAAAGACAAAAAAAAACTTGATTACATTGGACATACACAGATGTCTACTTAGTATAGTAATACAGTGTATTTCCAGTACCGATACCAATCGGTTCTTTAATAGGTAAACATCTTAACATAGTTATGACATAAAAGAAAAAGGAAATAAGACAACATGGGTTATACATTTAAGAGAAAACGGTTGGACATTTGGTAACGTTATAGAATATATTTAGCTATAATCAAATAGAAGGATTTCCGGGTGGGATGGGATGGAGGGGGCTGGATGCTGTACACCAGTTTCACCTGGTGCCAGTAATATTGTGCCAGTCAGAGCCCAGTAATATTGTGCCAGTCAGATACCAATAATATTGTGCCAGTCAGATACCAATAATATTGTGCCAGTCAGATACCAGGAATATTGTGCCTGTCAGAGCCCAGGAATATGGTGCCTGTCAGATGCCTGTAATATTATGCCAGTCAGATGCCTGTAATAGTGTGCAGTCAGAGGCCAGGAATATTGTGCCAGTCAGATGCCTGTAATATTGTGCCAGTCAGATGCCTGTAATATGCCAGTCAGATGCCTGTAATATTATGCCAGTCAGATGCTTGTAATAGTGTGCCAGTCAGAGCCCAGGAATATGGTGCCTGTCAGATGCCTGTAATATTATGCCAGTCAGATGCCTGTAATAGTGTGCAGTCAGAGGCCAGTAATATTGTGCCAGCCAGATGCCCAGTAATATTGTACCAGCCAGATGCCCAGTAATATTGTGCCAGCCAGATGCCCAGTAATATAGTGCCAGCCAGATGCCTGTAATATAATGCCAGTCAGATGCCTGTAATATTATGCCAGTCAGATGCCTGTAATAGTGTGCAGTCAGAGGCCAGGAATATTGTGCCAGTCAGATGCCTGTAATATTGTGCCAGTCAGATGCCTGTAATATTATGCCAGTCAGATGCCTGTAATATTGTGCCAGCCAGAGCCCAGTATTGTGCCAGTCAGAGCCCAGTAATATTTTGCCAGCCAGAGCCCAGTAATATTGTGCCAGTCAGATGCCCAGTAATATAGTGCCAATCAGATGCCCAGTAATATAGTGCCAATCAGATACCCAGTAATATAGTGCCAATCAGATGCCCAGTAATATAGTGCCAATCAGATGCCAAGTAATATAGTGCCAATCAGATACCCAGTAATATAGTGCCAATCAGATGCCCAGTAATATAGTGCCAGTCAGATGCCAAGTAATATAGTGCCAATCAGATACCCAGTAATATAGTGCCAATCAGATACCCAGTAATATAGTGCCAATCAGATGCCAAGTAATATAGTGCCAGTCAGATACCCAGTAATATAGTGCCAATCAGATGCCCAGTAATATTGTGCCAATCAGATGCCAAGTAATATAGTGCCAGTCAGATACCCAGTAATATAGTGCCAATAAGATATCCAGTAATATAGTGCCAATCAGATGCCAAGTAATATAGTGCCAATCAGATGCCAAGTAATATAGTGCCAGTCAGATACCCAGTAATATAGTGCCAATCAGATACCCAGTAATATAGTGCCAGTCAGATACCAGGAATATTGTGCCAGCCAGCCCCCCCCCCCCCGTACTTACATGAAGCTGCTCCGTGTCCCCCGCCGGATGTCTCCTCCGTGCAGTCTTCCCTCTTGCACGGAGGAGGGAAACAGAAACCGGATGTGACGCGACGTCACATCCGGCGTCAGTTTTTTTTTTTCCGGCCGTCGCATCCATCGTATGCGTCTTGCCGGAAAAAAGCGTTCACAAGCGCAATGCGCTGTGAACGCGGCAGCAGGGGCTGGGGGCCCACGGGACAGCTGCCTTGGGGCCCCCCAGGAGTAAATGGGCCCAGGGCAGCTGCCCCGTTTGCCCCGCGTTAAAGACGGCCCTGTCTCCGGGACAATCCCTGCAATTTGCTCTGTTCATGCGCGATCGCGGGTCATGTGATGTCTTCGCGCGACGTTACGTGACCTGCACAGTTCAGTCTGCTTTAGCAATCACTGCCAGGACGCGTGTGACAGGGCTGGTAACACAGGCTGATGTGAGCTCAGCTCATACAGACTGACCTGCGCGGGGACTTTTTTTTTTTTAAACTTTAATAAAAAATAAAAAAAAAACTGTTGTGGGTGCAAGGAGGGGACATGGAGCAGGTGAGTAATGGGGAAGGGGGAGCAGGGTGGTGGCATATTAATGGGGCATCAAGCTGGGCAATTAAACTGTGGCATATTACTGGGCAATTAAACTGTGGCATGTTACTGGGGGATCAGGCTGGGCATATTACTGGGCTATTAAACTGTGACATATTACTGGGCAATTAAAATGTGGCATATTACTGGGCATTTAAACTGGCATATTACTGGGGCATCAGGCTGGGCATATTACTGGGCAATTAAACTGTCATATTACTGGGGGATCAGGCTGGGCATATTACTGGGCAATTAAACTGTGGCATATTACTGGGCATTTAAATTGTGGCATATTAATGGGGCATCCGGCTGGGCATATTACTGGGCAATTAAACTGTGTCATATTACTGGGGCATCAGGCTGTGATTATCTTACTGGGCAATTAAATGGTGCATATTACTGTGGCATCAGTCTGGGCATATTACTGGGCAATTAAAATTTGGCATATTACTGGGCATTTAAACTGGCATATTACTGGGGCATCAGGCTGGGCATATTACTGGGCAATTAAACTGGGGCATATTACTGGGGCATCAGGCTGGGCATATCACTGGGCAATTAAACTGTGGAATAATACTGGGGCATCAGGCAGGGCATATTACTGGGCAATTAAACTGTGGCATATTACTGGGGCATCAGGCTGGTCATATTATTGAGCAATTAAGCTGTGGCATATTACTGGGGCATCAGGCTGGGCATATTACTGGGCAATTAAACTGTGGCATATTACTGGGCAATTAAACTGTGGCATATTGCTGGGTAATTAGGCTAGGCATATTACTGGGCAATTAGGCTGGGCAATTAAACTGTCATATTAATGGGAAATTAAACTGTGGCATATTACTGGGCAATTAAACTGTGGCATGTTACTGGGGGATCAGGCTGGGCATATTACTGGGGCATAAGGCTGGGCATATCACTGGGCAATTAAACTGTGGCATAATACTGGGGCATCAGGCAGGGCATATTAATGGGCAATTAAACTGTGGCATATTACTGGGGCATCAGGCTGGTCATATTATTGAGCAATTAAGCTGTGGCATATTACTGGGGCATCAGGCTGGGCATATTACTGGGCAATTAAACTGTGGCATATTACTGGGCAATTAAACTGGCATATTGCTGGGTAATTAGGCTAGGCATATTACTGGGCAATTAGGCTGGGCAATTAAACTGTCATATTAATGGGAAATTAAACTGTGGCATATTACTGGGCAATTAAACTGTGGCATGTTACTGGGGGATCAGGCTGGGCATATTACTGGGCTATTAAACTGTGGCATATTACTGGGCAATTAAAATGTGGCATATTACTGGGCATTTAAACTGACATATTACTGGGGCATCAGGCTGAGCATATTACTGGGCAATTAAACTGTGGCATATCACTGGGGTATCAGGCTGGGCATATTACTGGGCAATTAAACTGTGGCATATTACTGGGCATTTAAATTGTGGCATATTAATGGGGCATCATGCTGGGCATATTACTGGGCAATTAAACTGTGGCATATTACTGGGGCATCAGGCTGGGCATATTACTGGGCAATTAAACGGTGGCATATTACTGGGGCATCAGGCTGGGCATATTACTGGGCAATTAAACTGTGGCATATTACTGGGCATTTCAATTGTGGTATATTATTGGGGCATAAGGCTGGGCATATTACTGGGCAATTAAACTGGAATATTACTGGGGCATCAGGCTGGGCATATTAGTGGGCAATTAAACGGTGGCATATTACTGGGGCATCAGGCTGGGCAATTAAGCTGTGGCAAATTACTGGGGCATCAGGCTGGGCATATTACTGGACAAATAAACTGTGGCATATTACTGGGCAATTAAACTGTGGCATATTACTGGGCAATTAAACTGTGGCATATTGCTGGGCATATTACTGGGTAATTAGGCTGGGCATATTACTGGGCAATAAGCCTGGGCAATTAAACTGTCATATTACTGGGCAATTAAACCGTGGCATATTACAGGGCAATTAAACTGTGGCATATTACTGGGGGATCAGGATGGGCATTTTACTGGGCAATGAAACTGTGGCATATTACTGGGGCATCAGGCTGGGCATATTACTGGGCAATTAAACTGGCATATTACTGGGGGATCAGGCTGGGCATATTATTGGGCAATTAAAATGTGGCATTTTACTGGGCATCTAAATTGTGGCATATTACTGGGGCATCAGGCTGGGCATATTACTGGGCAATTAAACTGTGGCATATTGCTGGGGCATCAGGCTGGGCATATTACTGGGCAATTAAACTGTGGCATGTTACTGGGCCATCAGGCTGGGCATATTACTGGGCAATTAAGCTGTGGCATATTACTGGGGCATCAGGCTGGGCATATTACTGGGCAAATAAACTGGCATCTTACTGGGGCATCAGGTTGGGCATATTACTGGGCAATTAAACTGTAGCATATTACTGGGCAATTAAACTGTGGCATATTGCTGGGCATATTACTGGGCAATTAAGCTGGGCATATTACTGGGAAATAAGGTTGGGCAATTAAACTGGCATATTACTGGGCAATTAAACTGTGGAATATTACTGGGGGATCAGGCTGGGCATATTACTGGGCAATTAAACTGTGGCATATTACTGGGGGATCAGGCTGGGCATATTACTGGGCAATTAAACTGTGACATATTACTGGGCATTTAAACTGTGGCATATTAGTAGGGCATCAGGCTGGGCATATTACTGGGCAATTAAACTGTGGCATATTACTGGGGCATCAGGCTGGGCATATTCCTGGGCAATTAAACTGTGGCATATTACTGGGCAATTAGACTGGCATATTACTGGGGCATCAGGCTGGGCATATTACTGGGCAATTAAACTGTGGCATATTACTGGGCAATTAAACTGTGGCATATTACTGGACAATTAGGCTGGGCATATGACTGGGCAATTAGACTGTGGCATATAACTGGGCAATTAGGCTGGGCATATTACTGGGCAATTAAATGGTGGCATATTACTGGGGGGTCTGGCTGTGGCATATTACTAGGCAATCAGGCTGTGGCATATTAATGGCCAGGCTAATAGTGGCATATTAACCCCTTAACGCATTTGGACGTATATATACGTCCTGAAATGCATGGTCAAATATATACGTCCTCTGTTTACAAGTAGTGTTGCGCTCCTTAGCGCAACACTACATGCCTGCAGCTACTCTAAGAGGCTGCTTCAGATCCGAAGCAGCCTCTGAGAGGGCTTTTAGCCCCCCCTCACCCCCCCCCCCCGCGCGCATACGATCACCGTGAATGTGATCATATGCGCGTTACACACATAGGCAGTGAAAGCTGATCACTGCCTATGTGTGTTAAAGTGTTGCAATGATCAACATGAGGCATGAGGCATCATGCAACACATTCTGTACCCCCCTGGGCACCGCGATTACCCGGTGATCGCGGGTGGGTGCTGTATTGGAGGAGCATGCTCCTCCAATACAGCGTGCCCAGCACAGAGCGAAGGAAGAGAGGAAAAAAAATCTCTTCCGTCGTTCTGAAACCTCTACTTGACTGCCCCTGGAGGCAGTTAAGTATATTACAGTTGGAAAGAAAAAAATGAATTACGGTAAATAAATAAATAAATAAAATAAATAAATAAATGGAAAAAGCCAACCCTAGATCTACTAAACCTAGATCTTGGGTTAGGGTCATAATTAGGGTTACAGGGGGGTTTGGATGATTACAAGGGTTAGATTAAGGGGTGGGGGTAGATTTAGGGTTAGGGTAAATTTAGAGTTGGGGTAAATTTAGGGTTGGGGTAAAAAAGTCACTGTATAAGAAAATGATTAGAAAACAAAAAAAAAAACACTAATATTGTTTATTGCCCTATTACTTGAAATAAAACATAGACAAACAAGGAAACATTGGTATTAATAAACTCAGGACAAATATTAGAAATATATAGACGGGATCTTTTTTACCATTTGTAATTGTGTAAAAAAAAATTGGGTCAAAGTTAGAAAAAGTGTTTTTTATGGCATATTTTCATCATATTTTATATTTTTTTTTATAGTAAATGTAATCATATGATAAAAATAATAGTATCAAATGAAAACCCTATCTGTCCTTTCAAAAATGATATATAATTTGTGTGGGTGGACTGAACACAAAGAAAGAAATTCACAGTTCAGTAAACGTATGACAAAAATAATGGAATTCTGGTCTTCAAGGCACATCAAATGCAACATAGCACTTGGTCACTAAGGGGTTAATGGGAAAATTGACTCTGGCCATGGTGATGCTGTGGCAAAATAACATGTACTATGAGGCAAAGTGTCCGTGTGGCGTGTTCTGCAGGGCAAAGTTACACTGTGGTATGTTCTGGGGCACACATGCAGTTGCAAGTGCACTGCACTCTCTGTGGCCTCTCAATATGCCAGGATTATGCCTCTCAATGTGCCAGGATTTAGCCACCCTCTTCCTCCCCCCTTCCCCCTTACTTACCTCCTCGCTGCTGCTCTGTCTCCCGGTGCAGGTCCGTGGCTCTGAGGGAAGCGTTGTGCGCTCCCCTCCAGCCGATGCGGATTCAATAAAGTTTGTTTAAACTTTTTTTTTTAAACAAACTTTATTGAATGCGCATTGGCTGGACGGGAACGCACAACGCTTCCCTCACAGCCACGGACCTGCAGCACCGGGAGACAGAGCAGCAGCGAGGAGGTAAGTAAGGGGGAAGGGGGGAGGAAGAGGGTGGCTAAATCCTGGCACATTGAGAGGCATAATCCTGGCATATTGAGAGGCCACAGAGAGTGCAGTGCACTTGCAACTGCATGTGTGCCAGGCACATGACTTTAATCCTGTTCTGTTAGCTCAGTGGGCAACATCTAGGCATTTAAAAATGCCTAGATGTTGCCCACTGAGCTAACAGAACACTGCAATTTGTTGGTGTTAAATATTACATTTGTGTCCTGCACTTCATATCTGAGAGTCAAATAGAACCGTCAAATACTGTGCTTACAGCGCACTTTGAAAAATTCTAATAGTTTTGGGTGGAAAATAGTACGTTTGCGTCTTGCGGTGCACTTCATATCTGAGAGTCAAATAGAACAGTCCAATACTGTGCTTACAGCGCACTTTGAAAAATTCTAATTGTTTTGGGTGCTAAATAGTACATTTGCGTCTTGCGGTGCAACCTATGGGTCACTTAGTATAAACTGAAAGAGAATACCCTGCACTCCAACCCTCTCTCAAGTGGATAATTCTGTTGATCCTCCTGGCAGCCATGCTTTAGATTTAGATTTATGTTCTTCCAAAGCTAAAATCAAAGATTCCATCTAGTGCTATTTTATGGCTCAGCTGTATTTGTAATTTGTATGTATTTTATGTTATTTTAAGTTATTTCCCTATCCACATTTGCTTGCAGGGCACTTGTCCTACTCTTACCCACATTTTACTTCATTTTGCAGCCCTCTAGCCCTTTCCAGGACTTTTTTAGAGGCATTTTAGTGGCCAAAAGTTTGTGTCCTCATTGACTTCAAGCACGGACCCGGACATTTTTTAGAAGTTCGGCCGAACCTGCCGAACCCGAAAATCCAGGTGTCCGCTCAACTTTGCATATAAAAATAGTTGAATACAATATTACAAAGTTCATATAAGTATAAATGCAACTAGTTATATACATATATTTGGGGTCCACCTCAAGCTTTTCAAAAGGCTGGAAATATTTAATATTAATTTTTTTAATTTCAGTTTTTTTTTTGTGGTCAGAAACGTAATATTACTTTGCTGAGAGGGTGGTGGGTGCATGGAATAGTCTTCCAGCATAAGTGGTAGAGGAGGAGTTTAAGCATTAATGGGATAGGTATAAGGTTATCCTAGATATAAGATAAGGCCAGGGACTAATGAAAGTATTACTTCACTGAGATGGTAGTGGATGTATGGAACAGTCTTCCAGTAGAGGTGGTAAAGGTTAATACATAAAGGAGTTCAATCATGCATGATATATGAATAAGGCTATCCTAGATATAAGTTAAGGCCAGGGATTAATGAAAGTATTACTTTACAGAGAGGGTAGTGGATGCATGGGATTGTCTTCCAGCAGAAGTGGTAGAGGTTAATGCAGTGAAGAAGTTTAAGCACGCATGCAATAGGTATAAGGTTATCCTAGATATAAGATAAGTCCAGTAACTAATGAAAGTATTACTTTACAGAGAGGGTAGTGGATTCATGGAATAGTCTTCCAGTAGAAGTGGTAGATGTTAAGGTTAATAGAGTGAAGGAGTTTAAACATGCATGGGATAGGTATAAGGCTATTCTAGATATAAGATAAGGCCAGTAACTAATGAAAGTATTTCTATACTGAGAGGGTAGTGGATGCATGGAATAGTCTTCCAGTAGAAGTGGTAGAGGTTAATACAGTGAAGGAGTTTAAGCATGCATGGGATAGGTATAAGGCTATCCTAGATATAAGATAAGACCAGGCAGTATTACTTTACTGATAGGGTAGTGGATACATGGAATGGCCTCCTAGCAGAAGTGGTAGGTTCATACTAATGTATGTTTTTTGGTGTAGACACAGCTCTCTGACTGAAGCACATCTGCACAAGGTCTTACTATATTTCATGTAAAAGTGATATAATGCACCTGCCTGATGTAGATGTTGTGCTGTGAATGTATCTGTTGTATACAAAGGATGCATGGTAATGTTGGTGGGAACGTGGTGATATAATCTACACTGTGATAAGTAGGTGGAGTCACATTATGCTAATTGTATTGAGTGGGTGGAGCTTTTGAAAGGAGGTGTGGTCAACTGGAAGATAAACTGCAAAGTGTCCCTGGAAATGTTTTTCAACTGTTGCCAACTATGATGGTGTCACCCAGTCAAACTTGTTTAGTTATATATTTTATGAAATACAGTCACAAAACAAAAACAAAAGACACATTTGAAATCAGCAATACAAAACAAAAAAAATAAAACCTTTCCATTTTTTGGTGGGAGTATCCCTTTAACCCTTTAAGGACCAGGGATTTTCCTGGGCCAAGGACCAGAGCGTTTTTCAATTTTTAATACGCGGTTTTTGAAACATAATTTTCCTCTCTCTCATTTAACGTACACATACAAGTTATATGTTGTTTTTTAAAGGACAGTTAGAGCTTTCTTTTGATACCCTATACAAAAAAATGATTTACATTTTAGTATTAAAAAATTAATATAAAAGAGGAAATTTTTGAGGAAAAAAAAGTTTTTCCCCATTATTTTCCCAGTAATAACCTACATAACTAGTGCAACACTAACCCACTTATCCCCCCTAATTAACTAACTAATAAAAAAGAAAAATATTGGTTCCCAAACCCCCCATAACAAAAAAGACAGAAAAAAACTCTGAAGAGTGCAATGTCAGATCAGTAAAAATCATGCAACAGGCATGCAGGGGTTAAATTTTATTAAATAAATATATTAAAATTACCTTTATTTATTAAAAAAAACTTTATAAATTGTAAAAATAAAAAAATCTGTTAAAAAAAAACTAAATGAGGGCCATAAAGTGGAAGGAAACTGATCACAGTTAAAAACTGTGATCAGCAATGAAAGGGATAATTTTTTTTTATTTTTTTTTTACCTTTGTATTTAATTAATTTATTTTTACTTACAGGTCACTCTCTGTGCTTCACTATAAGATTGTGAAGCACAGAGAGTGAATTAGAGGCAAAGTCAGTGTGTGAACACACTGACTTTGCATCTAATTTGCATGTTATCGCGGTGATCACTCAATCACCGCGATCACATGCCCGGAAATCGACCGATCGGGTCCAGGAGCTTTGCCTCGGGTGCGAGGCTTAGTCCTGGACCCGTTGCAGACTAGCTGGCGGTGCCCACGGAGCGCACCGCCGGCTAGACTGCATGACGAGTTAACTCGTCATAAGGTCGCTAACGCGGCGGCTCTTATGACGAGTTAACTCGTCATAAGGACGGGAAGGGGTTAAGGTATACAACTAAGGATGACAAAATGAGAAATGGCAGTAAAGTCAGTGCTGAGATGCTATTCATAGACTCTCTCTCACCACCCGATTACATTCTGGACTTGCGGGCATGGGCATCCGCAGAAATCTTTTCAGGGGGGGCATATTTTGTCATTAAATGCCAGGATTTAGCCATTCAATATGCCAGGATTTAACCGCTCAATATGCCAGGATTTAGCCATTAAATATGCCAGGATTTAGCCATTTAATATGCCAGGATTTAACCCATTTAATATGCCAGGATTTAGCCATTTAATATACCAGGATTTAGCCATTTAATATGCCAGGATTAAACCCCTCAATATGCCAGGATTTAGTAATTTAATATGAAATTATTTAGCCATTTAATATGCCAGGATTTAGCCATTTAATATACCAGGATTTAGCCATTTAATATACCAGGATTTAACCCCTCAATATGCCAGGATTTAGCCATTTAATATGCCAGGATTTAGCCATTTAATGTGCCAGGATTTAACCCCTCAGTATGCCAGGATTTAGCCATTTAATATGCCAGTATTTAGCCATTTAATATGCCAGGATTTAACCCCTCAATATGCCAGGATTTAGCCATTTAATATGCCAGGATTTAAACCCTTAATATGCCAGGATTTAAACCCTTAATATGCCAGGATTTAGCCACCCAATATGCCAGGATTTAGCCACCCAATATGCCAGGATTTAGCCACCCAATATTTGCCAGGATTAACCACAAAATATGCCAGGATTTAGCCACCCAATATATGCCAGGATTTAGCCCCTCAATTTGCCAGGATTTTGCCACTCTATGCCAGGATTTAGCCCCTCAATATGCCAGGATTTTGCCCCTCAATATGCCAGGATTTTGCCACCCAATATTTCAGGATTTTGCCATTTAATATGCCACGATTTTGCCCCTCAATATGCCATGATTTAGCCACCCAATATGCCATGATTTAGCCACCCAATATGCCAGGATTTTGCCACTCTATGCCAGGATTTAGCCCCTCAATATGCCAGGATTTAGCCATTTAATATGCCAGGATTTAGCCATTTAATATGCCAGGATTTAACCCATTTAATATGCCAGGATTTAACCATTTAATATGCCAGGATTTATCCACAAAATATGCCAGGATTTAGCCACCCAATATATGCCAGGATTTAGCCCCTCAATTTGCCAGGATTTTGCCACTCTATGCCAGGATTTAGCCCCTCAATATGCCAGTATTTTGCCCCTCTATATGCCAGGATTTTGCCCC
Organism: Pelodytes ibericus; assembly: GCA_036172795.1. Lineage (NCBI taxonomy): Eukaryota > Metazoa > Chordata > Amphibia > Anura > Pelodytidae > Pelodytes > Pelodytes ibericus. The sequence goes on along the minus strand of CM069859.1, from coordinate 95,540,722 downwards.
CCAATGTTTCAGGATTTTGCCATTTAATATGCCACGATTTTGCCCCTCAATATGCCATGATTTAGCCACCCAATATGCCATGATTTAGCCACCCAATATGCCAGGATTTAGACACCCAATGTATGCCAGGATTTTGCCACTCTATGCCAGGATTTAGCCCCTCAATATGCCAGGATTTAGCCATTTAATATGCCAGGATTTAGCCATTTAATATGCCAGGATTTAACCCATTTAATATGCCAGGATTTAGCCATTTAAAATACCAGGATTTAGCTATTTAATATGCCACGATTTTGCCCCTCAATATGCCATGATTTAGCCACCCAATATGCCATGATTTAGCCACCAAATATGCCAGGATTTAGCCACCCAATATATGCCAGGATTTTGCCACTCTATGCCAGGATTTAGCCCCTCAATATGCCACGATTTTGCCACCCAATATGCCAGGATTTTGCCATTTAATATGCCACGATTTTGCCCCTCAATATGCCATGATTTAGCCACCCAATATGCCACGATTTAGACACCCAATATGCCAGGATTTAGCCACCCAATATATGCCAGGATTTTGCCACTCTATGCCAGGATTTAGCCCCTCAATATGCCAGGATTTAGCCATTTAATATGCCAGGATTTAGCCATTTAATATGCCAGGATTTAACCCATTTAATATGCCAGGATTTAGCCATTTAAAATACCAGGATTTAGCTATTTAATATGCCAGGATTAAACCCCTCAATATGCCAGGATGTAGCCATTTAATATTCCAGGATTTAACCCCTCAATATGCCAGGATTTAGTAATTTAATATGCAATTATTTAGCCATTTAATATGCCAGGATTTAGCCATTTAATATACCAGGATTTAACCCCTCAATATGCCAGGATTTAGCCATTTAATATGCCAGGATTTAGCCATTTAATGTGCCAGGATTTAGCCATTTAATGTGCCAGGATTTAACCCCTCAGTATGCCAGGATTTAGCCATTTAATATGCAAGTATTTAGTCATTTAATATGCCAGGATTTAACCCCTCAATATGCCAGGATTTAGCCATTTAATATGCCAGGATTTAAACCCTTAATATGCCAGGATTTAGCCACCCAATATGCCAGGATTTAGCCACCCAATATATGCCAGGATTTGGCCTCAAAATATGCCAGGATTTAGCCACCCAATATATGCCAGGATTTTGCCACTCTATGCCAGGATTTAGCCCCTTAATTTGCCATGATTTTGCCATTTAATATGCCAGGATTTAACCCATTTAATATGCCAGGATTTAGCCATTTAAAATACCAGGATTTAGCTATTTAATATGCCAGGATTAAACCCCTCAATATGCCAGGATTTAGCCTTTTAATATGCCAGGATTTAACCCCTCAATATGCCAGGATTTAGTAATTTAATATGCAATTATTTAGCCATTTAATATGCCAGGATTTAGCCATTTAATATACCAGGATTTAACCCCTCAATATGCCAGGATTTAGCCATTTAATATGCCAGGATTTAGCCATTTAATGTGCCAGGATTTAGCCATTTAATGTGCCAGGATTTAACCCCTCAGTATGCCAGGATTTAGCCATTTAATATGCCAGTATTTAGCCATTTAATATTCCAGGATTTAACCCCTCAATATGCCAGGATTTAGCCATTTAATATGCCAGGATTTAAACCCTTAATATGCCAGGATTTAGCCACCCAATATGCCAGGATTTAGCCACCCAATATATGCCAGGATTTGGCCACAAAATATGCCAGGATTTGGCCACAAAATATGCCAGGATTTAGCCACCCAATATATGCCAGGATTTTGCCACTCTATGCCAGGATTTAGCCCCTTAATTTGCCATGATTTTGCCATTTAATATGCCAGGATTTAGCCACCCAATATGCCAGGATTTAGCCACCCAATATGCCAGGATTTAGCCACCCAATATATGCCAGGATTTATCCACAAAATATGCCAGGATTTAGCCACCCAATATATGCCAGGATTTAGCCCCTCAATTTGCCAGGATTTTGCCACTCTATGCCAGGATTTAGCCCCTCAATATGCCAGGATTTTGCCCCTCAATATGCCAGGATTTTGCCCCTCAATATGCCAGGATTTTGCCACCAAATATTTCAGGATTTTGCCATTTAATATGCCACGATTTTGCACCTCAATATGCCATGATTTAGCCACCCAATATGCCATGATTTAGCCACCCAATATGCCAGGATTTAGCCACCCAATATATGCCAGGATTTTGCCACTCTATGCCAGGATTTAGCCCCTCAATATGCCACGATTTTGCCACCCAAAATGCCAGGATGTTGCCATTTAATATGCCACGATTTTGCCCCTCAATATGCCATGATTTAGCCACCCAATATGCCACGATTTAGACACCCAATATGACAGGATTTAGCCACCCAATATATGCCAGGATTTTGCCACTCAATGCCAGGATTTTGCCACTCTGTGCCAGGATTTAGCCCCTCAATATGCCAGGATTTTGCCACTCTATGCCAGGATTTAGCCCCTCAATATGCCACGATTTAGCCCTTCAATATGCCAGGATTTTGACACCCAATATGCCAGGATTTTTACACCCAATATGCCAGGATTTTGCCCCTCAGTATGCCAGGATTTTGCCATGCTATGCCAAGATTTAGCCCCTCAATATGCCAGGATTTGCTCTTTTTTGCCACCCTCCTCCCCCCATTCCCCAGTACTTACCTCCTTGTTGCTGTATCTACGGACGTTTCCTCCTTGCATCTTCCCTCCTGCACGGAGGAAGGAAACTCCGGTCACGTTTTTTTTTTTACTTTATTGAAGTCGCGCAGCATCAAGTTTCTTTCCTTTGTGCAGGAGGGAAGATGCACGGAGCAAACGACTAAGGTTAGTGTAACAGGGAGATTAACGGCAGCGTTAAGCTCCCTGTTAGTTCAAAGGCAGCGACGGGGGGCACTTTTGCCTCCCCCCCTTGAACTCCTCTGCGGACGCCCATGCCTGCGGGGTTCCCAATCCCTCATCTCTGAGAATATACAAATATCATTCCACCAGACAAAAAGGCATTGGAGCACTCACAAGGCTGGACACCACTGTAAATAGTAGAATCTTCTCTATTTCAATAGTAAATGTACAATGCCAGACACCAGACTCCATGTTATTATCATTTACTAGATATAAGATAGGGAACGGAGGACTAATAAAAGTATTTAGAAAATTGATCAGACTCGATGGACCGAATGGATCTTGTCTGCCTACACATGCTATGTTGCAATGATTCTATTATTGCAGTAAAGCAGGTTCTACTCTTTGCAATCGGGTTCAGCCCTGTGAGTGACCTTTTCATCCAGATTTATTTTGGCAGCGTCTAGTGGAATGTTATTTATAAAACTGAGGACTCAGGGGTCCCACTAGAGAATTTGCTTTAGATGATCCCATTGCCAACCGGCAATGCAACTGTCTTTGTGTTTGTACACTGAAGCAGAATGATAAAGCAAAATCTTGCTTCATTTGAATACATTGCAGTCCTGGAGTGTCATGCTGGACGTACATGGAAGGCTTTGTAATAGGGCGCATGGTGCCATAGGAATCTCATTTGTATAAATTATTCTTCATTTGGCAATATATTCAAGGTGTAGTTTGTACTTAAAAAAATAAGAATGAAAAACAGGATGCTCAGCACTGAAGTGAGGTGAACTTTTATTTCACCCCTTTGTCAAGCTTGGTTTTGATTCCTATAGGGGTTTGTGGATGCCTGGCCCATGCACAGCACATTGGGACTGATGTTTTCCATTATTTATTGGGTTTGCGAAAAAAAAACGGAAAACCTGTGGAACAAATACAACAATATAGTCATATTGTAAGACAGGCATCAAATAAGAATTTAGTCTTAATTGATCATGTAGGCAGTCCAACTGCATCTTTGACCCATATACTGTCTAAAAAGCCTGTCTGTCCTAATCACGTCAGCAAATTAATGATGCCAGCCCCCTTATTCAAAATGTTTTCTAAAATATGTGGCTATAGAAAAACATATTCTATATGCCATTGTCTTGTAAGTACATGATACATAAAACAGGTGACAATTAATACTTACTATAGTTACATAGAAAACGTCATGCGTCGATGTCATAGGGATAGATAGAGAGTATGGACAAGGGAGGTGCTGTGTAACTATTGGAGGAGCTGCCCCTTTATTAACCTCTCCTTCTTCCAACTCTTGTCTTTGAAACAGTATTGGGTTCAATAAGAATCTCTACTTTTATTGGTGCATGCTCTCTGTCCTCCAAATCTATTCTCAAATAAGTACTACTGTCCAAAGGAAAAACGTTCAGGGATATAAAAAACATTGCGATGGGAATTTCAAACTTTAGACAAGTTGGAAACATTCTCCAATGCAGCTGAATGGGAGAATTTTTCCAATCAGCTACTTTATTCTCTCTTTATTGAGTAGACTCTTCAACACCATTTTTTACCACACAAAAGTAAACACTTTCCGTGCTATGCTGCTCTCCAATTGGGGCTGAAAGGGCTGCAGAAACATAAATATTTAAATAAAACTGTTTTTAATAAAATAAAAGGTTAAACACATTGTGTGGGATCCCCAGGTCTCTTTAGTAACCAGTAACAACAATAAGTAAACACAAATCCTCACTGAGATAATCTCTATGCATGATCTTATCATACACTAAAGTGACAGCATGGCTTAAAGTTAAATAAATGTCTGATAGGACAGACAAACCGACTTTGATTTGACACTAATCTTCAGTATCAAGTGAGAGCAAGTATAGATCTTGAATTGAACTGTGCACTTATATTTATATCTTATATATGTTATTAATCTCCTTACATTAGACATATTATTCTTGCAAAAGTCTGAAATTTCCCACCATAATGTTTGCTTGTGCTGGAAAACCCATGATATTGTAGCAAACATGAAAGCACTAAACTCTGTAACAATGGGGATAATCTGTGGATATGAAAGTCTGTCAGTTCATCTATTTGGGTATCTGTCACACAGTAAACTACAGCAATCAACACCTTCAACATCGCAATTATTTATATCTGTATATTTGTTTCATGATTTACAGTTTGTGTTCAGTCTCAGTTGCTTTTTGTTTGATTGACACTTCCCAGGGTGCATATTTAGTGGCCTATTCATTTTTCTGCTGCTTTGGGGTATAGAACTACCATGTATATGGCTATTGAATATAAAAACTTCATACACATTATGTGGCAAAGCAGGTGACATAGAACACAAATGTTTTAAAGTTCTAGTGCAGAGCTTTCTAAATGATGTGGCAAAACACATTAGTATGTCGGCTGCAGTGTGCAGGTGTGTTACATGGGGCCATTCGCACGACACAGGTAGCCCGTGTAACATCTGGTCACACTAGGGCAGCACTAGTGCAGCGGTCTGCAGCCAACATCCATTTGATGCGGGTTCAGCCTTGCTGTCATTGCCGCCGGATATAACTGTATGTCATATCCGGCAACTATTTCCCTCCACTATGCATGACTGAGGTGAGTGGTGATAAGATGGCCGGGTCCACCAAATAGTCAGGTGAGTACTGGGGAAAGGGGGTGTTGTATTTTTATTGGCCACTTAGCTGTGGAACATGATAATGGCAACACCAGTTGGCATATTTTAATGGGCACCTGGCAAGGAAATATTTTAATGGACAAATTGTGGTATATGCAATGGGTAAACTAACAGTGGCATATTTAATAGGTGCCTGGCAGGGGCATATGTTAATGGGAACTTAACTGGAGAATATATTAATGGGAAAACAATGGCACATCTAATAGACACCTGGTTAGAGCATATATTAATAGGAAAACTGTGGCATATAAAATGGGCAATCTAACAGTTGCATAATTAGAAGGCACCTGGCTGGCGCATATATTTAACCCCTAGTTTGTTAGTAAAACTGAATTACTGTATCGTGAAATGATTCACGTATAAAAAGTGTCAACCAACATGAAACGTTTGGAAATCTCTGCTTTAGTGCATGTTAATCTGAAACATGTGTGAGCTTTGCCTTATATTTATAGGTGGCAACAGCAACTGTGGTACAACGCATTCAGTGCCCTGGTCTTTTTTGCAGCAGAGCCTAGGTTTACAACTGTGGACCTCTAGTTATTTCCAAACTTAAACTAACATGATTCCATACCATTAATAAAAGGTTGTTTGAGCATTTGAAGGTCTGCAGTTGGACATCTAGAAGTGGGCCATAAATTAACAGTAGTATTGTGGAGCTGCAGTGATAATGAGTATTTTTCTGTTTTTTATTGTGATTTGGGTACATGCCTGACTGGAACACTACCTTGTCTCATATCAAAGTAATTAGAAGTGTTCGTTTTAGTAGTACCTACCTGCAAATCTCCTGTAACCTAAGTGCAGTCCACATTTAATAAGGACATATTGATATAAGAAGCTGTGGTCAGCGGCCTAGGACACAAATCAGCTAACCTTTTCCAGTGGCAAGTCAGGTTCTTAGATGTATACCCTTAATAATGTGAATAGAACAATCATTCAGCTAACATATTCTGAGATGATTACATAAGTGAAATAAATGACTGTGGTAGTGGAATAAAAGTTACAATGTGCAGATATAATGTGGTAGATACCTTTTGTTTTAATTGCATACGGTAACGTACACATTAATTAAATAAAGCAGCTCTTTTGTTATGTAATGTACAGTGTCTTTATTTCTGAAGCAATCTCTCCAGTGCATGAATGTAGAATAAAATGAATGCACATTAACAGATGAATACATTGTAACTTGTGAAAAAGAAAGATAAAAGATCTATTCCTTGCAATTAATACATCACAAACTCTTGGCTAACACAGAGATGTGTATTTCTCGATGACATTTTTATTTCACATTGTAATTTTATAAAGATTAACTTCCATTACACTGACCTACATTCTCAGTGTTCAGAAGCCTTGAGAAAGAATATGTTATCCATATGAAAATTAAACATATAAAATGACATACCTGATGGTCATAATATATACATAGCAGCATGCATGGAATTGATATGCATTGGTATCTAGTGATAGGATTGCATAAGAGGATGAAATATGTCATTCAGAGATGATGATAAATCCTATAAATGTAGTAAAATCCCTGCGTGAACTTTCACATGGGTGTTTGGTTTATATTATGACGCAAAATGGCTGTTATTCCTTGAGACTATATTTTTATAGTTGTTCCTGTTCCAGTCTCGTGTTCAGTATGGAATTGCTGCGATATTTATACATTTGTTTAGCGTGCCCCCCAACTATCCTGCTTCTTGATGTGATAGTCACTATTCGGCATCCTTGCCCAGTCACAGATTTACGCATGGAATTAGTTTCTTTCCTTTTTGTTTTGACAGGGGCAGGTGCAGACTTTGTGATGCTCGGAGGAATGCTCGCTGGTCATGATCAATGTACTGGGGAACTTATGGAGAAAAATGGAAAGAAGGTGATGCTTTTCTATGGCATGAGTTCAGATACTGCGATGAAGAAGCATGCTGGCAAGGTAGCAGAATACAGGTATGAGCACAAGAGTACAGTTGCCCGTGTGTTTATTTCACACATGTGTAGACTGGAGAGAATATGAGCTCTTTCACAGTTGAAAGAGATGAGGGTTGGATTTCACCTGTTCCTCGGTCTTTATGAGAATGACTACCAGCACTTGTGAAATAATGTTTACTTTGAACTGTAGTTTGTTATGTTAAAGCGGGACTTCTGGGGTGCAGGATAGTAGGCCGTTATCCTTGTATTCCATTGGTTTATCAGTATTCTATTTCAATATTTTCATCAGTAAACTGAATTATGGGTCATCATACACGATATTACACTACATTATTGCTTAAATATTTCTTTATATAGTGCCCAAAATATCAACAACCATGGGCATCTGCAGGACTTTTATCACAAGTGTGGCAAAGTATCATGCCCATTTTCCCCCCCTATCGCTGAATACTTTTTTTCCTCCTTACCATTGCCTAGCATAGTTGGCTCAGAGGAGAGGTCCCTGGTGGTAAGCAAATGTTATTTACTACTGTGGTAGCAGAGGCTAACATTGCCTTTGATGCTCATCTAACATGATCCAGAACATCAGGGGAACTTTAGATTACACTAAAGATTAGCTACTTCTGCCCCTGTCTATAGTTAACAATAATTCCGATGCATGTATATTCTGGAGGCTGCAGTCATCAATATAATAGTGTGTAGTGTAGTGTAGGCCTCAGTATATAGTTAACTACAAATTCCATGAAGTTCATTTTATTCACAAGCTTTTGGCTGAGCATGATTTTGGCACAGCAGCTGGAATGCAAAAAATTTGAAATAACTGTTCTACAGAGACACACACATACATTTATATACAGACACAAATAAATGTAGACACGCAGTTATATACAGTTATGTCCTGTACAGAGCAGCAGGTTAGCCGTCCAATGCTCACTGCTGCACAGGAAAGAAAAAGCTCTTCTATCCAATTGGCCATTAATAAGGGAAGAATCTCCGCTCTGGTTGGTTACAAGTAATCAGCTTCCCAGAGAGACTGAGACGGCTTCCTAACCACTCACGACAGAGCACAGCATAATCCGTATGTGAATGCAGAGAAAGCAGCAAAGAATATATCTAATGAGGCTGAAAAGGACCCTTCCTATAGATGGCAATGGGGTGTGGGTCTCTATGTTACAAGTATTATTCTTCTAAATTCTGAAACATTTCAATACTGTTTACATTACAGAAATCACCCATTTCATTCATAAACCGGAATGGGCTTTATAAAATGTTCACTGCTCAATGGCTGTTCTTGGTTATTATATTAATGGCAGGAATGCAGCTGTATAAGTTAGGCACTCCACAGCATCCTGAATTTATACCAACCCCTGAGTGATCCTGCAATACAGCACTCTGACAGAGCTGAGTGGACAGCAACTTTTATTTACTTGGAAAAAATGGCAGCTGCCAGATAACCAGATATGTTTCTCTAAACTCACTGGCAGATAGTTGCATGTTGAAGGTTATATTTGTACACAGCTATAGGTAGAATGATCACAGGATGAATAATGTACTTGGGATGCTATCCCAGATTTCCTCTGTCATTATGTTCTTCCTGTACTCTACTTCACAGTAAATGGGATGGTGTGACATTCCAGGCCTCTGCTATTTTTAACACTTTTTCTCAACCTGATGTATTTCTAAGTTGTGCATGTAATGTGGGCCATTACTGTGCTATATTTGTACGTACTACAGATCACCAGCTTGGAAGCCCTCAGTTAGCAGCTTGAGCAGACGAGTAATCAGCGTCACAATTTAGAGCTATGGTACAGTTTCCCTGTATAAATGCTAAAATGTATTTAGTAGTAACTCACTCAGTTTCTTTTATTAGAGTCATCTCAGTACAACCTACATTATGCTACATTCTGTGCTCTGCAGGGAAACCTTTTATGAAAGAATTACGATATGTACTTGGACATTTTCATTATTATTTGAACTATTACTTACCAGAATATTGCACAGCAAGGTTTGGTGTGTGTATTACAGTGCAAGGTTTCTTGCAATATGGAAGGACCATATACACATTTAAATTATGTGTCTAACACAGGTCCTTTTTGTTACGAGAAATCCAAAGTGATGTGAATAACAAAATGTGTTTGTATTTATTTTTAATAGGTAAGAAGATAAATAAATATTTACAATTCTGAGTGTAATCCTTAGGTTTATATTGATCTGTTTTATAACTCAATGGTGTTTAACCCCTCAGTGACAAGACATTTTTACCTTGACTGTCCCTTGGTGACAATGGCTGTTTTGACATTTCTGGGGTGTTTGTGTTTAGCTGTAATTTTCTTCTTTCTCACATACTGTACCCACACAAATTATATGTTGTTTTTATCGTCGTAAGAAGGGCTTTCATTAGATACCATTATGTTCATCATATCTTATAATTTACTACAAAAAAAATCATAAAATATGATGACACATTTTCAAAAACCCACTTTTTCTAACTTTGACCTAAAATATAATTTACACAAATACAATCATTAAAAAAAAAACCATCTAAATAGTTTCTAAATGTTGTCCCGAGTTCAGAAATATGCATGTTTTCATATTTTTCGGTATTTTTTTTTTTTGCGAGTTATGGGGCAATTACCAAAAACAGTGTTTTTTGTTTTTTCCTATATTGACCTTTTGACCCCAACCCCAACCCTAAATTTAACCCTAACACTAAATTTAACCCCAACTCTAACCCTTATGCTATCCCTTAATATATTTAAATTTAATTTTAACCCTATTCCTTATGCTAAAAATTATTTAATTTTAACCCTATAAGCTAATCTAACTATATTACCAGTTTAAATTCACATTGCTATGTTGGTTGCTACCTCTAGGGGCAGTCAAGCAGCATCTTTAGAGCGACGGAAGTGAATTCCGAAACTCAGACCACAAGAGGGCATAGCCATATTGACGGTTAATATGGTGCCCACCATTTCTCCGTGGGGTTATCGTGGGTGCCCCAGAGAGGAAATTTTGGTGCTGGCTATTGCCTCGACATCGAGGCAATAGACCAGCACCGTTAAAGCGGTTGTGTCACCGCAGGACGTGCCAGGCACGTCCATTGTCGGGATGGGGTTAAAAATATCAATTCCTTTGACTTATCAAAACATAAGGGAATGTTTTAATGAATGAATATATATGTGTTTGTGTGTGTGTAAAGTACCTAATTGAGTGCTCTTTGCTCTGTATAGTCTAGCAGGGTGTGCACATGTTGTTTGGACAGATCTTTTTCTGTAACTCTAAAGATCAGTATGTTTTCAATTGCTGTCTTCTGTGTACAGGGCATCAGAAGGCAGGACTGTGGAAGTACCTTACCGTGGTGATGTGGAAAACACAATCCGGGACATACTAGGAGGACTGAGGTCTACCTGTACGTACGTTGGTGCTGCCAAACTGAAAGAGTTAAGCAGAAGGACAACTTTCATCCGTGTAACCCAGCAGTTCAACCAGACATTTTCTTAGAGCAGACTGCTGGAGAATAGATTGTGTGCAATTCCTCTCTATCCAGTTTTTACTTCAATCAGCATGTTCTGTGGATGTCCACTTGATTTAAGTACACAAACCATTGTTGTTTGTCCTATGCACGGAATCTTATTGAATGTATAACCTCACTGTCTTTTTCCGATTTTACAGTTTACACAAGACTTCTGTTCAGAATTAACATGATGATTATTTTCAGCCAACTTTAGCAGTCATATGCAAAGTCATATGCTGAGTTATTTACAGACCAGAAATATTCAGAACTTATTTAATCTGCTTAATGTTTATCAAGTTTATCTTTTATGATCCCCTCGACATGAGCTTTAATTGCTTCAAAAATGATCATCTCTGACACTTCGTTCTGTTAGGAAACAGAAATCACAGAACTGAACACAGATCTCCTCAAGTTGACTGCTTGTCGTTCAAGTTGTAGATCTACTGTCTCTAATGGGGAAAAAAACAGACATATACATATTTAACATATACAGATTGTTAGCATTTATTATTTATTTATATTGTAAAATATACTTGTGGAAGGTTTTAAATACAGAAGTGGTTCACACTGTCTGAAATTGCACCGTTAAATAATAAACAATGTGTGTGTTGCTTTACAATTTTATTATGAAGTTGCTAAAAAAAAACAGGTTATTTTTATCTAGACTTGAAAACAACTAGCCTTTAATGTTGGAATGACGTCACCATTTAAGCACACGCATACTGCGTTACCTCATGCCTAGAAAGCAGATTATACAACATTTTATGTGACATCTTTTGCTATTTTCTAATAAGAAATGGAAAAGCCATGAAACTTTTTAACTTGATGAACTATGCTTAATCATAAACCAGAGCCAAAATATATCTAACAAATGGATATGATGTACACAAACTGCCTTATCTAAGGTTTCACCATCATGCCTCTTAAAAATATTGCTGCCATTGTTCACTAGGATTTCACATGGTACAGGCATTTCTGCTTGCTGGCATGGAAACAAATTAATGTGCAGGTTGTTACCTAGAACATTATTGGTGGAGACTTTCCATGTTTCTGTCAACTCACTTGCCAAACAGAACAATTGCCAGGTTTGGAACAAGGCCTGCTCAGTTCTAAGGGTAGACGCCCTACTAAAGTGTTAGTAGCTACAGCCTTAGAATTTCACTGATCTACTGCAGCTTATATTGAATTGATCAGGGTCCAAGCCTATATGAGACTGCACCCATTTCACTTGCTGATTCCAGGAGAATTTAAGCCTAATTTTTTATAGTAAATACCAGTGAACTTGTATGCGACCATCATTAAGTCAGTAGTTAACTCAGGATCAAATGTTGAACATTGGTATTTAAATCAACAAAAAAGTACTCTAAATGTTATGTGCTAAACCTACTCCATTTTTAAATGGGAAAGGATGATATAATATGTATTGTTTTTTTTTGTTTTTTTTTCAAAGGAAAGTATATACTGTGTCAGTAGTGTTAAGAAAGTAGCTCCAATTCCTCTAGTGTCTCACTAGAAAAATAAAATCCAAACAAAGGAACAAATGTATGGTCTCCGTTAAAAATAGGGCAATTGCAATGTTTTTTTGCTGTGATTCTTGCTATTTTTGGCTTTCCTGAATGCTTCATGAGTGAAGGCATCGAGGAAAGCAAAAAAAGAAAAAAAGCAGCCGGACCGCCCAACGGGCGTGTCAATCACGCCCCCTCACCCTATGCAAATCAGGTGATGGGTGTTTCAGACTGCCTCTGATAGAGTCAAGTCTGAAACACCCAGAAAAGGGGATGTCTTACCTACAATAGCTGAGACAGGCTGTCTCAGCCATTGCAGTGTGGATTGTGATTGCTGTAAAGGCTAATCACAATCCATTGCCATCCTCTCCCAAATTTGTGAGATAAGGAAAGTTGATTCTGGTTGCTTGAACAATTAGGCAGACCAGGATAAACCATTATTTTTTTTTGCATTTATGATGTGATCTATGTGGAAATCAATCACATTGATCACATGCAATAAATGCAAAAAATATAGTAAATGACAATCAGTGATTGTCAAAATCCTTCCCCTCTCTCACTCATACTCTTTGATCTTGTATCAGAGAGAGAGAGAGGGAGGAAAGATATATACTGTGTCCCAGAAAAAAATAAACACAAAAAAACAAATTTTTTTTTAATTTTTACACTCTTTATTAAAATTTATACAGTACATAAAGGGTTATCTGTCCTTAAAAAACAGTACATGATATGGCGGGATAAATGTAAGAGGCAATCAAGCACTTTTATTTAAGCACACACATAGCTAAAGTTGTAAAATTGCTATTGTCCAGAACGGACATCAAAACAAAGAAAAATATTTTCCTGAAGGTGTTAATCCGGAAAGGTTAGATCATATGAAATGTAATATGGACATCAACATATAGTAGGGCAATATCTCCATAAAAATCTTGCCCAGTTAATGAAGCTAAAAGGAGACATAGTGTTTCTGTATAGCTCTCAAACCTTCAGCAGGAAAACAAAAAGGATGAGGTAGTGTCAGTAGACATAACATTTATTATTCATGAAAAATACAAAATGTCTTATATTAAAATAAGCAGAAGTTCGATAAAAGTCCAGAGTCACTTATGGATAAGTAACTGGATCTCAATGTCTCCTTCTGATGCTGTACCTCTCCCCACAACGCGTTTCACCTGCTGGGAGAGCCAACATCAGGAGACATTGAGATCTGGTTTCTTATGCTTTTGGTGACTGAGGATCTTTAACAAACTTCTGCTTCTTTTATTAATGTAAAATATTGTATATGATTTTCATATATAATAAATATTATGTCTACTGATACTACCTCATCCCTTTTGTCTTTCTGCTAGACGTTGGAGAACACTTTACTACTGCTTGTACAGATACCTTATGGGTTTCCACTGAGCTGGATTATCTAAGCAGATTCTGCTCAGTATAGTGTGAGTGTGCTACATTTACAGTTTTATTCAAGCTTGTTTTATTAAGATATTTCACTATTATATGCTTATTTCTGCTTTACATTTCATATGATATGAACCTTACGGTTTAAAACTTAAAGAGCATTGCATGCCTTCTCATATAAGGTAAATAGCGCACTAATTGCTTGTTGCTTTGTTTGCATTTTACTTTTCTAGTGGTAGGATACTAGAGGAATTGGAGCTACTTTCTTAACACTAGAGGCGCAGTTTACACTTTCCATTTTTTGGTTTATCTATAGATCGTATTATACTATGCAGCAGCCTTATTGTGTGCACATAATGTTATTTAAACCAGTTTATAATAAAAAGGAAAATGCGGCGAATTTTAAGGTTTTCTATGACTAGGAACTTCATGGTAGTTCAGGACATTTATTTCATATGTTTGCTATATTCCTGGTTGTAACATAAACAGGAAATTAATTTTAAAAATCCACGGTGCTGCTTTTTTCGAGCAGTTTAGCTGCAGACGGCATCTTGTTTAGCAGCTCTTACAGTTGCGAGTCCCAGGATCACGTGTGACAATTCCAGTGGTTACTTACTGAACAGCTTCAACAGCTTTCCAGCTAGCATCATGGTCTAGAACAGGGGTAGGTAGCTACATTGTTCATGATGGTCTATGTGATGGACAATGTAAAGATATAAAATAGACCTTCACTGATGTCAATGTATGGACACTTTGCTTATTATGGTCTAGAAGATGCAAGTGTGAGGTAGAGGCATTGCACATGACCAGTTGGGAGCTGGTTACAATGTGAGTAGCAGTGGTTTATGTCTGCTGATCATACTTAATACTAAAGGGCCTGTTCAGTTGAATAAACCACGGCTGCTATTATTAAATTACATTAATATTAGGGTTGCCTCGTTTACTTAAAAAAAATTGTACTACTGGCCATGCTGTTGCCTCTATAGACCTGACATTAGCCTCAAGCCAATTTAAAAAAAAAAAAAATACTGTCTGTGACGGCCCTAATTATTATGATTTCCCATTTCTTGAGCACATGAGAATTAGGTACTAAATAACAGCTCTCTGTTTTGATGTGCCTTTCTTAAACACGTTTGTTAAATATTTTTGTTCTTTGAATGCACTGAAAAGGTGTATGTTGCACTGTTTAACACACCTTGGTACTTAAAGGGTTACAGTTCAGATTCATGAAGGGACAACGCAGTAGCATTGAAAACATAGCACACTCATTGTCAATTTACCATTCTCTCAAAAGGTTTGAATGGCTGCATAAATTAAAAATGAATCTTCCTCATTCTATGATGCAGGCAGCCCTCTCTGTCTAAAAGGCTTCAATTGTGAATCCTGTCGGCATAGAGCATGCTTTGGCATCACCTGCCCACCTCCGAGTCTTGAGTCTCCTTCACTAGTTTCAATTACAGAACATGTGATGATGAGGAAATGGCCAGATAAGCAATGTTTTTAGTTGGGGAAATATTTCTAACTATTTAGGACAGAAATGAAATACATCAAGCAGTATCTAATTGCCCTTTCAATGCTCATTTTTGATCCCTTTGTTATCTTGTGTATAACAATATTTAGCATGGTAAGACAGAAGGTTTAGTTATAGACACTTTATATAATGAAATATGTCTGGAAAAGAATAAAGAACTATTCTGGGACAAAGTTGTAAAACTAGCACAATCACCATATATTGTTCTAGAATAAATTCTTCATTGTTTTTGGAACATTTCTAACTGCGTCTTTTGCTCTCCCAACAGCCCAAATAATTGCAGAGAAATATGTTGAACTTGTATGTTATTCCTGTTATATAAAATCTACATAATACATGTTATCCTCTTGAATGAACAAGAAATGGCCAGGTCCCTTTTTAGAGCATGAAATAATACTGCATGATATACATTCAATTATCAGCAGCTTTTGTCGTAACAGTCTATTAGACTGGAAATTACTGTCTGACTTCATGTGTGAGAGCTTTGTAGGCATGCAATGTATGTGCTTTTATATACAAAAATGTCTTCCATCAGCCAGCTTAGTACCAAATATGACCCTGTCCATCAACTGACAGCCGTTAAAATCAGAGACATAGGACATAACACAAGATGCAATACTGTATATGCATTGAATTCTATTGAAAAGAAGCCATTGTGCCCTGCAAAGACATGTCTGTTCCACAATCTTACTAGATGTGTTTTTCCACTGGGACAGTGACCTCTAACAGTTTTTATGTGTAAGAATGAAATGAACTAATGTGCTAACTGAAGCAAGCATTCATTTCAAACGAGAGTGCATTTTGATGCACTGTTGATGAGTGTCAACTAAAACTAAAATTAAGGAAATCATAATTACATTAATACAAATTTTATTGCTGTTCTTGATTTGACAAATAGCTTTAGTTCTTCATGGGCTATAGGGTGACTTAATATTCCTCAGTTGAAAAAGTGGCAGAAGTGTGTCCCAAGTTTAACACTTTCTTATTTACAACACAGTTTCGGGTTCCAATGCACATAAGGTGTGTATTCTTCTTATATTAAGCGAAAAGGCTTTCAGCTAAGGTACATTCATTATAACTGGACTTTTTGAAACATTTGGGTCATGCTGGACAATGGCTGTGTGGACCTTTCTGCGGTGTTTGTGTTTAGCTGTAACTTTTCTGTCATTATTATTATAGATTGTTTTTTTTTCAGGATAGAAAGGACTTTCTATCATATAATGTAATATAAAAATAAATATGATGAAAAAAAATAAAACAACTTTCTAACTTTTACTTGAAAAATGTTTTACACATCTTCAAAAGCCAGAAAGAAAAACCCTGATAAATATATTTTAATATTTGTCCTGAGTTTGGACACAAACTACATTGCTGACCCCAGTATTTGCTAATAATAATCCAAGATATACGTTTGTGTTGAGGTTATCTCAGACATGTTTTACACATGTTGTTTTTGCCATCTTCATTTATGTGCAGTTATTTAAAAATCAACTCTTTGATTCCTCTGGTTGAAGTGTGATTTGAAAATTGTTATAAAAACATACCAGGATAGGCACAACCTATGAAAGTGAATGAAACTGGTCATACATGTACCTGCTAAGGAGAAGATCCTGTTACGAGTATTTGAGAATGCCTACCCTTCCTACACTGCCTTACAGTTACCACTGCAGTAGGTGCTGGTTGTCGTGCTGATGTATGTTGTCAGTTTGTTAAAAAAATTACTAATTAGTGAGTTTTCTCTGTCCATTATTAAACATTTCAAGAAATTTCAACTGTAGACACCCAGTTTCTTAAATGGGTCATACACATTGTCCCAGTTCTGTACCATTTGTAACCTTAAAGACATTTTGTATTTTTGTGAATAAAAATGCCATACATCACTGTGCTTACCTGGTCTGTATGTTTAATGTTGAATTGGTCTATATCACTAGTAAATTAAAATGACATACAACTGTGTCCATGTGTTGTGTATGTGTACTCTTTCACTCGACACAAATAAACAGAGGCGGTTTTGCAATTGGCACTGTTATTTTATTAGTACGAGTATACTGAAACAATAAACTTGTACTGGTATACAGACAATTTCTTTAAAACAATTTTGTTCAAATTTTGAATCAAACATTGTTTTATTATAATGAAATAATTTCTACCTAGAAAACCTGCAAGCACCATCAAAGAAAGGGACCATAAAATTCAATAAACAGACTTGAGTGTATCCTACAAATAGACACACCACGATTAGAAAATAGAATATGAATTCTTCCATTTTTTTAATATTTGTTTTTATAAAAGCTAGTGCAAGTACAATATTTTACACTGGAATTACAGAGAGTATGCACGCATATGGAAAAAAAAAAAGTTCTGTCACAATAAAAGCTCTGAACTAGGTCTGTATGCACTGAAAATTTTTCCTCTGCAAGATAAGGTGCAAAACATTATTTCTCCCTCTTTCGCCTTTGTGCTGGCTTGGTTTGCTCAGCTGCATTCCAACACAAAGCTGCAAATAACTTTTCATTTGGCGGAATTTGGAAGTGTACTATACCACAGAATATCAGGACATCTCATTGGTTCCCATAGGCTATTACAAATAAATCACCACACAATATGTCTTTTATACTTAACTAAAAACCTGAGGTTAGGGACTCTCTAAAAACACAACATGAGAAAGCAGACATGAAAACATTTGTTCTGCTTTTTTATTTTGTGTATGATGTGATCTGGATTGAATAGAACTGAACAAAAAAAGTCTTGTTTTTTCTCAGCTGAGTTTCTTTTTACAATATGATTTCTTCTGGTCATGATTGAGAGCCTAGATTGGTTTAGTTCTTTTTTTTTAAGATATGGTTGGTTTTACATATGGGAAACAGATAACTCTAATGTTAAATTAGATATATTACTACATGTATTTAGCTTGGGAGAACAATAACACATGTTTAGGGTGTATTTCTGCTTCCAATGGTGCTCAGTTGCCATCAAACTAATTTTAGTTTATAAGACATTATTGCTGATCTATGTTATGAGACTTTTTCAAGCCAATAAAAAATGTTAATAGAAGAACAAAAGTTATCATTCTTCAGAATTTTATAGCTCAAAAAAAAAAATAAATGATAAAAAAAAAGGAAATTCAGAACATTTTCTCTTACTTGCAAGATCTGAAGGAAGAGGAAATTAATGTGATTAACTCTTGCAAGTGGTTTGGGTCTTTAGCTATTCAAGTATATCCCTACATCGTGGACATAAGCTGGGTATCGTCCAGATTTGCTCTGGAGGCTCCATGTATAAACATAGTATGTATCGGCAGATAAGAATCATTCGGCCTATCTAGTCTTCCTGATTTTCTGAATATTACGTATAACAGTTCAGTGATGTATGGGATCGTGTATTAATCTCACAGCTATTGGGTGGGTTTTAGCTGTGCTCTGTCTGTTACCCATTGCAGCTGAACCTTTAATGCTGTCATAGTCCACTGTTATAGATGCCACCTGCCCCACATTGTCCTCTTTACTTCTCCTATTTTGTGAGGAAAGGAGAGTACTCCAGTGGCTAAAACAGCAATGTTCCCAGTACCTCAGCAGCATTCCACATGTGTACACCTAACAAATGATTTTCTATCTTCAAATGCTGCACCCTACAAACTTTAAAAGCCATGTTATGGGCATTCGAAAATAGGGATCCATCTATCTTGCTTCTGGTGAACATATTTTTTGTTGTATATATTTTTAATCAACAAGTGAGAGTTTGCTGTTTTACTCTATCCTAGCCCAGTACACAATGTGATTTAGTTAATATTGACTGTAAACTTCCAAATAATAGAAGCGAAGTAAAGAAAAGAAAATTGCAGCTTTGACCAGCCAAGATAGAAATGAACAAAGAAATAACATGGGTGAAGTCTTCAATTTATTTCAATGGAAGACTTTAGTCTTTTTCACGTAATGACGAGAAAACAATAGAAATCCAAGGTTATATCACAACAGCTACATCTTGTGGCCTAGTTACAAAGAACAAATGTATTTAATTTTATACAGTCATCGTAGTGAGGGATTTCTGAGGTTCATTCTGGAAACAAGATCCTGTCTATAACTTATGGAGCTGTAATGTGTTTGGGAAAGAAATAAGGTCAGATACCAGTGTTACAGGAGAGATGTGACACATTTCTTGTTGAAAAGAATACCTTCTTGTTGTTTTAATATCCAGAATTACAAAGAAAATCTCTTTAATATATATTGTTGAGTACGTGTCGAATAGTTATACATGTGCAGAGAGAATTTGTCATTCATGGAATTCTACTAACAAACTCACTATGAATTCTCTAAACATATAGAGGTATTCTTTGGGCTGTGACAATAAAAGGTTGCATTTTATACAGGATGCAATGGTACAATTAAGAAAACAATGAAGGATCTGTTTAATAATATAATCACAACACTATCATAGAGGTACAACTACAAGAAGTATAGTGAAATAGGCAGTTCCAAGACCCGTAGATTCACAAATCATTACCAGTACATTTCACAGATTTTGTGAACTGTGTAGGGAAATATATATTGTAATGCATCATTTCCTTTTAAACACAATAAGACACCGATAGACTGAGCCGCAATCCAGTATTAAAGGGGCACTAAGGCTTAAAAAATAACTTTTATTGGATGAAAAACAGCCCTTGCCATACTGAAACTGATAAATGTTTTGGAGGGAAAATAGTATTTCAGTAAATGTCACCGACTGTAATCTGAAATCTGGACGTCACAGTGGAGTCTACAGCAGTGTTTTCAATCTCCATTCCATGTATTATAGTTTTGTGAATGGGAGTTTCATAGGACATTAGTGAAACTTTATCTTACCAAAAACTTGTCACAAAATGGTTTGAAAAGTTTACTATCGGGAAGCAAAGGGTTTTATGAAAATTATAAAATATTTTTCAGTTTCAGTCAGTAAAAGGGTCTTCCTTCAAATTACAAAAGTTTACTTCAAAGCACCAAAGTCCCTTTATGATACTCAGCACACATTAACACAAAGTAATGATTTTTTTTATTGTGAACATTCTATTACCAAATGTAGTATTAACAAAGCGTATCAATCCAAATCATAGTACTGATTTGGCCAGGTGCTGAATTATTTGAAGAAATGAATCCTACCTCTTGGATAATACATATTAAACGGATAAAATTTAGCATACTTGTCCTTTACAACCCTTTATTAAGTAGACATTGTTGTTGGCTGCAGCCAAATACACCTGATCATCTAAACTTGACAGATTTCTATATACAAGAAGGAAAAAAGCAATATTTAATATTTCTACTTTTTGTATACAAACATGTGAATATGTGCACATACATAAGAACTCTCATTCACGTATTTACGTATGTACATGCATACACACACACACACACACAAACACACCCTCACACACATACGCACGAATATATATATATTTACTTTACAAATAAGGTATGAAACCCACTATCATTTCAACAGAATCCACGTCTTTTCAAAC
The DNA here is from genome assembly GCA_036172795.1 of Pelodytes ibericus. NCBI lineage: Eukaryota > Metazoa > Chordata > Amphibia > Anura > Pelodytidae > Pelodytes > Pelodytes ibericus. The sequence continues at coordinate 95,519,748 of CM069859.1, read as the reverse complement.
ACTGAATTAATCATTCTAACATTCATTTTTTGTTTTGTGCAATTTTTTGTAAGCATGTCGTGTACTCCTAAATGTGAGTGCTTCAGAAAAAAGGTACAAGCTTTCTCAGATTAGGGTTACATTAAAAAAATATTCCCACAACATATAGTGCTACAAGAAAAAAAGATTCTATCAGTAAGGTAACACATCTGAAGCGAGGTCATCTACGTAAAATTACAAAAGGAAAAAGAAAAAAGTACAGTCCGGAGTAGAGATGTGCAAAAAACACTGTTTGAATTTTTCTGTTTTCAAACGGAACACGGAATATTCGAACAACATAATACACAACAATGTATTAATGTGCTTTTATGTATATTTTTTCTTTCATTTAAAGAGGACACTTTTTATAAATCGGTGCAAAAAACATGGCCTCTCTAGGTCTATATCCGGTATTAGACTTTCAGTTTTTATTTTACCACAGATAAAAGCTGGAGTGTTAACTTGCCACGTTTTCACAAGATAAAAAAAGGAAAGTGCATTTTTTTCACTAGCGTAGAACTACATTCAGCCCCATTTTTCAGATATAAATTTTGTAAACATTGCTGTGGTAGCGGTTTCAGCAATGGAAGCAAACATCACTCTCATTGTGCATATTTGTATGTTTGCAACTTTAGGCCTTAACAAGCTCATTCAAAAGTAAAGGGGTTTTGGCAGCATAAATAAAAAATAACCTATCAATTGTGTGTGAAAATTTGTACAATTACACTCCATAGTTCACTCACTGTTGTGTTATTATATTGTGGTTTGTATTTAATGACAAGTAGTTCTTGGACAAAAAGAAAACAAACTTTTGAATATTGAACAACCCTACTCCAGAGCAGTGAAAGTGCTGCTTCTGGTCACATCAGTGTACCACACATACACCAGCCCCATCCCTGAGTAAGAGGTGTGAAAGGTTTCTATAACAATATTTGATGGGAGACAATAATGAGGTCACTTCCTGTGGTGAAGAGACATTACAGACGGACTTGATAAAATCAAAATCCCCTCAGTTTGATGGGAACGTATGAACAAATTGTATAGAGGTTGAGTAAATAAAACATCAAAAACGATGGAGAAATCATCTGTATCGAATTTAAAGGAAATAAGGCAAAAAAACAAATATCAGCTGAATCCCTTCCCTGATGTGACCCTCACACAATAGGAGCATTTCCCCAGTAAAAATCTTTTAGCAACAGTCATTGTACTTATAGAAATATTTTTCACGAAAGAGGTTCTTGTTTATAAGTTTGCCCTGACTAATTTATTGATGATTGTGTTTCATTGTAAACTCATGATCTGGTACAAAAAAATAAAATAAGACTGTTGTTAGATACTATTGCAAAGAGAACAACTTACAAAGGCAAAAAACAGGTCTACTTGAAGCTGAATACCATTATCTGCATATATCTATGCCTGTTACTGTTACACATTTAAGTCCAGCCAGCTAGAAATACAAAAAGACAGAAAAGTGAGTACCATAAGGTTAGATATCCAGACTATCCCATAGCAAAACTTGCAAACACTCAAAATAAAATAAAATAAAGCCAAAGCATATTGTTTCACAATCACAATCTGAGAGTTGCTTCAGACATGTCAAGCAAGTGCACAATGTACGCAGCTACTGGTAGTTTATATGTCTGGATGTTAAGTATAGACTTAATATTCTAAAATGGAACGACAACAGAGGAATGACCGACTCCACTACTAACACAGGCATACAATGACCTAAACACAGCAGTCCATCTTTCCTGTTCTATCCATTCTCCCTGTTGGTGGCTAGCACAAAATTAATAAAGAATCGCAAATCCTTACTTCACTATTGTCAAAACCAAAACAGCAAAAAGAAACACGCTTCACTGAGACACTTTGTAGTATGAAAATACAGTAACTGCAACACATATTGTAATGAACATTTAACTCCTACAAGCAAGCTCTAAAACATACATGTATTTCATCACAATGTATGCTTTGTACTTTTTAATGGACTGCTGCTTTGCTATTACTTATATAATTTATAGCATTTTAAAAAAATATCTTTTACTGATCCGTGGGCTACCATATAGGTAGGAACCTCTGCTTCATATAGGTTTATTGAATGTGTGGGGTAGAAAAATAACACTTCGCCTGTATCTTTCCTGAAATGTAAAAAATATATATGCTGTCTATATACACATAGATCTCTGTCTTTGTCTTTTTTAAGCTTTCTTGTACTCACTATACATACTGCTGTACCTGCCTGACCCTTGATTTACTCTGAGTAACAGATGGCAAAGAGCCATGTGTTAAAAAGGTATAATAATCTGCAACTAGTGAAATATGAAGAAGATGAATTGCTTGCATTACATTCATTTATGTATCACATGGTCATATATACTATATGGACCAAAGTATTGGGATACCTGACCATTACACCAACATGGACATTTATGTTGGTCCCCTTTTGTAGTTATAATACCTTCCACTCTTCTGGGAAGGCTTCCCACAAGATTTAGAGTGTTTCTGTGGGAACTTATGCCCATTAATCTAGTAGAGCATTTCTGAGGACCTTCTCCATACTGTTCCCACAAAGTTGGAAGCATAGCATTGCCCAAAATGTCTTGGTATGCTGAAGAATTAAGATTTCCCTTTACTGGACGTAAGTGGCCCAGCCCAGCCCAACCCCTGAAAAACAGACCCATACCACTATCCCTACTCCACCAACCGTTATAGTTGGCACAATGCAGTCAGGCAGGTATTGTTCTCCTGGCACCTGTGAAACCCAGGTTTGTCTGATTTAGTCTGCTAAACAGTGAAGACTACACAGAACGTGTCCACTGCTCCAGAGTCCAGTGGTGGTGTGCTTTACACCACTTGATCTGACGCTTGGCATTGTACTTGGTGATGTGAGGCATGCATGCAGCTGCTCGGTCATGGAAAACCATTCCATGAAGCTGCCGCCACAGTTTTTTTGCAGCTATTAATGCCAGTGGACTTTTATGCAGCATGTGCCTCAGCACTCTGTGACTTTACATGGTGTCCACTTTGTGGCTGAGTTGTTGCTGTTCATAAATGCTTCCACTTTCCAATAATATCACTTACAGTTCACTGTGGAATATCTAGCACGGATGAAACAAAATTATTGCAAAAGTGGCATCCTATCACAGTACCACGCTTGAATTCGATATAGGATACAGGCTGCATGACTAGCTGCTTGATTTTATACACCTGTGGCAATGGGTCTGATTGAAACAGCTGAATTCAATTATTAAGTGGATTGTCCCAATACCTTAGTCCATATAGTGTACATTGACCAGATCACATGGAATTGCTGGAACCATGAAAGTTAATTCCTATGCCACGAAACATACAGAACCCATAACTAGGATTCTGACTCTCCATTCCGTAAATTCCTATACCAGGATACAAAGTTCTGAATTCATTATAGAAATGTGATGCCATCATGTATAGAGACTCTATATTGCATCTGAGGATGAGATAATAGAGATGTTGCATAGCAACCAAGTTATTTTTGCCTTGTCTCCATGCAGCTGCTATAATCATTTTTAACTGCTGCTGACAACTGTGCACAGAGGTGAAATACTCTTGTTTTGTTTTCAGATGTTCATGCATATATATTGTATGTACATTTATATAATATATGTATATATACCTGCACATTTAAAATGTTAGAATGCTACAATGGGGTTTGGATGGGATATTTGTAATATGTTTCATGCTAGATCTCACTTCCATTGTATCTAAGATGAATTTTCAGTATAATTGTGTACAAAAATAAATCTATTGTTTACCCCCAACCTGCATTTACTGAAGATATACTGTAAGTTAAGTAACAGTCACAGGCATAGACTGAATGAAGCATGAGGAGGCTATGCCTTCACTCATTTGAAAAGTGCGTGAGTTCCCAGCCCAGTCCCTATTATGTAGGTCAAAGATGGAACCCAGTGAGAGAACATAGGGCTCCAAGGGTGGTATGACTCCTTCCCCACCAAAGAATGGTGCTTCTTGAACATCTATGGCACCTAAGGGAAATTCTAAACAGGCAGAATACAATTATCTAATAGTATACAGAAGCAACCCAGGTGCCTCCTGGTCACAACCATTATTTTAGGACAACTTGCTGCCCACTAAAAGGGGCACAGCTTTGCATCCCTCACCTAAGGTTTCTTCTGTAGAGCCGAGACATTGAGTATTGTGGTATGTCAGAAGATAAAATAAATGGGAACTGCAACTGAACCTCTTATCTTCAGGAATAAATTACAAATTCATATTGTTGCCCACCTAAAAACCATCAATATTCCTTTATTGCCTTGTGCTTTCCCGTTTCAGAATGAGCTTTGCCTGTGTATACATCATGTAGTGGTGCTAGGGAGAGCTCTTTTTACCAGTCATGTCTCCAACCTATATACCTCTTCCCATACCAAGTTAAAAAACAAGAAAAAAGTGCCCTGAGGAGAAGACGAAGAATATTAATTCCTCGGTTTTGAAATAGGTCAAGCAATGCCTTGCTAGACCTACTGTTGCAAGAGAAGTGAGAGACATTCCACGGAAAGGGGTTAAGATAAATGGAGCATTGAATAAGCAGTGTAAGACATAGACTTTCCTGATCAGAACATTTTCATGAACCTGGGAAATATGTTTTCCTTATCAGAGTCAGGAAGGAGTCAAGAAAAGTTAGAAAAGGTTCTGGCTAAAAGTGAGGACAATCACAGTATGTTAATGTATCAGTGCTACACAAATTGCAGCCTTCTCCCTTTCCATCCATGCTTTCATTTTCTTTATTGCTTTATGTGTTGGATGATTCATTGGACTTTAAATATTACCATGGTCATGTGTTTCTAATGGTAGTTGAGGTTAGTTATTGCCCAAAATATTTATTATTTTATCCTTTGTTTATATTCCCTGTTATAAGAATAATTATATATCTATCTAATAGATATACTATTTCGCACACATTCATTCAAGTGTAAATCATTGTTTCCTGTAATCTTGATAAATGGGTTGTGAGACATTTAAAGCTACAGCTCGTTGTAGGGCTCTTCCCAGTTTCTATATCTAATGAAATGCCAGGACACTCACACCTATCACCCTTGGCAAATTAAACTTCCTGTTATCTGCTACGTTTCCCCTGTCACACTAAAATCAATAAGAGATCTGTTCCTGAGAGCTTGATGTCTTCGGACTGGGTGCAATGCATGGGAAAGGTCAGGCAGAAGATGGAAACTTAGCCATACAGCGGCAGACATTGGCGTCATATAACATTATGTGCTGCCTCACACCAAGTCACTTCACAAAAGCACTGCTAATGGTTAAAAGTCATAAGGGTGATATTCGGAAACCCCTGCTGTACAGGGAATGTTTCCTGTT